>ML788365.1:705377-739335 GCA_009831015.1 Picea engelmannii
AGCAGAGTTTGAGAATCAAGACTCCTGAAGTCTGAAAGGCGAAATCGATCTCGTCCATTGGTTTGGAGGGCCACATGTCACTTGGTTGTTGAGACCAAGGATCACGCGTGGACAAAGGAAAGAAGGCAGGAAAAGACAATAGATCGGAGACGTTGATCGAGGAGCACCGTCAATATCGTGAGATCGACGATCCCATCGCATTACAGGGCCAGAACATGCTTGGGTCTTAATTTTTCTTGAGAGGGCCACAATTGAAACCACAGTTTTTTAGAAAGGACGCATGGAGGCTCGTAGTGAATTGCGGGGCGAAAATTGGGTTGCCCTCAAACTGCCTATGGACGCGTCCGCAAACGCGTGGTCACGTGAAGTTCATATCCCAAGGTCATATCGTGAAATGGAGCTAGCACTCACTAGACCGAGATTGGGAAGCGCCTTTTGACTAGGCGTTTGGTCACCATCAGTGGTCACGTGAAGGAAGAGGCTTAGAAGCCAAAGAAGCCAAAGATGACTGGGTTTAACTGATAGAGAAGATGAAGAGTTGTGACTGCCAAAGAAGACGAGGAATCTTAGGAAAACGACCTTTGATGATGAACACATTCAACATAACATCTAGAGAAGATGGAGAGTTTCTATGATGATCATGCAGAGGACTTAGCATGTAAAAGATATGCAGAATAGAGAAGAGGGTCTTGATTTGATTGGAAGCCACGTTGTGGGGAGGATGAGATACAGTGAACAACCTGAAGGGTAGAACAATGGCGCATTGAAGAGCATGCAGAGGCATAGCGCATAGAATGGACATGGCACACAGAGCATAAAATGCAGAAGAACAAAAATCACAAAGGAGTGATAAGAAGGACATTGATGCAGACATAGCAGATCAGTGTAGCAGAACAATGATTAGACTGTTAAGCCATTGATGAACACTGTATCACTGCAATAAATTTCAGTAAGCAAGGATTTATATTTCAGGGTGGTAGGGTGGTGGTAGGGTGGTTCTAGGGAGAACTGTTGTCCTCAGATTTTCAAGTGGGTGCTTGAACATAGGGAGTTGAAGCTTCCATCTGGTTGCAGCCAGAAAAATCAGGGTGGTAGGGTGGTAAAGAAATGTGCAACAAACTCATTAGTAGTTATGAAGGTAATGAGAAGGTAAAGGATGCCAATCTTCAAACCTACAGATTACAGTTTGCACAACTAAATATGAAAGAGGATGAAATTGTTGGGAAGTACTTTCTAAGAGTTGAAGAACTAGTAAATGCAATGATAGGACTTGGTGAAAAAATTGAGGATGTCTCATCTTTAGTTCATAAAATTTTGAGATCTATGCCATATAGGTTCAACACAAAGGTCTTTGCTATAGAAGAACTTAATGATATAAAAGCTATGTCCGTTGACCAACTCCTAGGAACTCTAACTACATATGAAATGAAGATACGTAAAGAGAAATCCACCTTTAGAGAAGCATCATTTAAAGCAGACGAGAATGAGGATTCTGAGCCTGATGAAATTGAAGCAAAATTTCTGAGAAGACTAAAGAAAGGATCAGGCAAGTACCAAGGCAAGTTGCCCTTCAAATGTTTTAACTGTGGAAATATAGGTCACTTTACATCTAAGTGTCCACACAAGAAGTAGGATCAGAATTCTGAAGGTGAAAAAAAGTAAAACCCAAGAGATTTGGTAAAAAGAAAAGTGTATGTGTAAACAATGATGACTCTTAAGAAGACACAGATAGTGACTCTTCCTATGAAGATAAGGTTAAGGACTTTATGCTTATGGCCAAAGAGGATTATGATAATAAAATCACAGGAAGTGATGTTAATGAGGAAGAAGTTGTGTTTGATATGGAAGGTGAAATAATCAGTGCTTTAGAAGAGATTGAAAGACTCGGACTTAAGAAGAGAAAACAAAAACAATTGTTGATGCAGTTTGAAAAAATGGTAAAAACCCTGATGAAGAATTTGCCCTGCTAAAAGTGGATTTATAAGAGGCAAATAAAATACAGGACATTCTGAAACAACATTTATCAGAAAAGAAGGCAAGATGTGAAGCCTTGGAAGAAGAGGTAGTAAAAACCAGAAAAGAGATGGAGAAGTTTAAAGAATTATATCTCCAAAATCTTCCAAGCATTAAAACCTCAGCATAACTAAATGATATTCTGAGTAAACAAAGATCTCCCTTGTTGAAGACTGGTTTAGGTTATGCAAATGGTTCAAGCAACAAACATCCAGAAACCAAAGATCCAGTAAAGATGATCAAGTTCCAAGTCAGCAGACAATCAGACCATGTGAGTACTATGCCACCAAAAGTTAATCAAGACAAGATGATCCCTGATAAAAAACAAAGATATCAGAAGATGAAGCAACAAATGCCAAGAAGGAGGCCATCCTTCAGGTACCAAAATTTCTTCCATGGTTACTGTTTTTACTATTCTAATTTTGGTCATAAGATTGCAAATTGTCATTTTTAAGCTTAGAGACATGCAACTGAGGAGGTCAAGAAATAAACAATCTTTGCAACATACAACTAAGCAGCCAATGAGTAGACAACGTAGCACCAATCACTTTGACCTATTGAACAATGAGCTCAAATGTTATAACTGTCATAACTTCGACCACAAAGATGCAAACTGTCATCTGAAGAATTACAAGGTAGATCGAGGGATAAATCACTTAGCTAGAAATGCTAGCAAATGCAAAAAGAAAGATAGTGAAAAATGTGGTCTAGTGCTTTCAGCTCAAAAACAAAAAAGACCCTTGGTATATAGACAGTGGATGTTCCAAGCACATGACTAGAGACAAGGATAAGTTTTTGTCTATAAGTGAAAGCAAAACATGAAATGTAACCTTTGGAAATGATGAACCGGGTAAAATCAAGGGTAAAGGGATGGCGAGTTTGAGTAATGGTAAAGGAAAATCCCAAGATGTTCTGCTTGTAGATGGACTGAAACATAATTTGTTCAGTGTAAGTCAAATGTGTGACAGAGGATGTGAAGTGGTGTTCACTTCCAAAGATTGTAAGATAAAGCCTGTAAACTCAGGACAAGTGGTGGCTAAAGGCATAAGGACATATAATAATGTATATGTGCTGAAAGAAGATAGAGAAGAGTGTCATCTAAGCAAACATGATGAAAGATGGTTATTCCATAGGAGACTTGGACATCTAAACTTTGACCACTTAATCAAGCTCAAAAATCTTGAGGCAGTAAAAGATCTTCCAAGAATATCAAAGCCACAAGATTCTATGTGTAAACCCTGCTAAGTAGGAAAGATAACCAGGACACAGTTTAAATCCAAGAGCTCTACTTCAATAGAGAAACCACTCCAATTAGTTCATATGGATTTATGTGGACCATCAAGACAGGAAGGCACAAAGAAGGAAAACTACTTTATGTTGATCATTGATGATTACTCTAGACTCACTTGGGTTGCTTTTCTCAAAGAAAAATATGAAGCATTTGAGAAATTTAAAACATTTAAGGCTTTAACTGAAAATCAAACATGCAACAGGTTAAAGGCAGTAAGATCAAATAGAGGAGGAGAATTTATGTCAAGTGATTTCAAGGAATTCTGTGATAAACATGGGATCGAGAGAGAATACACAATCCCATGAACTCCATAACAAAATGGAGTAGTTGAGAGGCAAACCAGAACAATTCAACAAATGTCTAGGTCAATGATGAATGAGAAGAGCATTGGTCAAACTTACTGGGTAGAAGCAATACACACAACATTCCATATTCTTAACAAAGCCCACCTCATACCACATAGTGACAAGACACCTTATGAACTGTGGTATGGAAGATCTGCTTCAATCAAACACTTCAAAGTCTTTGGGAGTAAGTGCTACATAAAGAATAATAATGAAAACCTTGGCAAGTATGATGACAGGGCTAATGAAAGCATCTTCTTAAGATATGCTACCAATAGTAAAGGATATAGATGCTCTAATAAAAGATTGCATAAATTAGTTGATTGCATTGATTTAAAGGTTGATGAAGGAGTCCTAGTAAGAGAGGTGAAAAATATTGAGTCTATTACAGAGGACATAGCTGAAACTGAAGATGAACATGTCCAAGAATTAGATGGAGAAGATACACCTAGATAAGAAGAGCCGGGACAACAATCAACATCAAATCCTTCCTCCAGAATTACTTAAAAGAATCATCCTGAAAGTCAAATAATTGTTGAGAAAGACAAAGGTGTACAAATCAGGAGAAGGATAATCAAAGACACCGAGCAATCACATATAGCTTTCATATCCATGGTAGAACCCAAGAACTTTAATGAAGCCAGTAAAGACGTAAATTGGTTAAAATCAATGAATGAGGAACTGGACCAGATTGAAAAGAATGACACTTAGGAACTCGTTCCTAGGCCAACAAACAAAAATGTAATAAGATCAAAATGGGTCTACAAAAATAAGATGAATGAGCAAGGAAATATTGTAAAAAATAAGGCTAGATTGGTCTGCAAAGGATATGCTCAAATAGAA
Organism: Picea engelmannii; assembly: GCA_009831015.1. NCBI lineage: Eukaryota > Viridiplantae > Streptophyta > Pinopsida > Pinales > Pinaceae > Picea > Picea engelmannii. Next base: position 709,869 of record ML788365.1, read on the forward strand.
AGACTAGATTTTGATGAAACATTTGCGCCCATAGCAAGATTAGAAACTATCAGAATGTTTCTTGCCTATGCTTGCCATAAACAGTTTAAAGTCTATCAAATGGATGTCAAGTCATCCTTTCTAAATGGAGATCTAAAAGAAGAAGTATATATGGAACAACCAGAGGGTTTCCAACTGTCAGATAACCCTGACTTTGTCTACAAGCTGAAGAAAGCCTTATATGGGTTGAAACAAGCTCCTCGTGCCTGGTATTATAGACAGGATAAGTATCTTCAAGACAAAGGGTTCAAGAGAGGAACAATTGACAACATTATATACATCAAAATATAGGGTAATGATTTGCTCATTATGTTGGTCTATGTAGATGAAATCATCTTCTGAAGAAATAATGCCTCATTGGTACAATGGTTTGCTTTTGCTATGCAATCTGAATTTGAAATGTCTATGATAGGGGAACTGTCATTTTTTCTTGGTCTGCAAATTACTCAGAAGTCTGAAGGAATATTTCTTTCTCAGGAGAAATGTTGAAAAGGTTTCAAATGGAAGACTCTACACCTATGAACACACCTATAGTGACTGGATGCAAGTTAAGAAAGGATGATGACTCACCTGATGTTAACCAGAGTTCATTTAGGTCTATGATAGGCAGCCTATTGTACATCACAGCATCCCACCCAGACATAATGCATGATGTTGGAATGGTAGGGAGGTATTAGGTTGCACCTAAACAGAGTCATTTGTTAGCTGTCAAAAGAATATTTAGATACTTGAAAGGAACAATGAACTATGGCCTATGGAATCCTAGGAATCAGAATTTTCAACTATCAGTCTATTCATATGTTGATTGGGATAACTGCATGGATGAAAGGAAAATAATGAGTGGAGGTGCATTCTTCTTAGGAGATTCCCTTGTAGCATGGTTGAGCAAGAAGCAAGGTTCCATATCCTTATCAACTACAGAAGTTGAATACATTGCAGCTTCCATTTGTTGTACCCAAGTATTGTGGATGATTCAGACACTTGCAGACTTAGAGGTAAAATATATTGCACCGATCCCAATTCATTATGATAATACCAGTGCAATTAGTGTGTCAAAGAACCATGTATGTCACTCAAAGACCAAGCATATACCCATCAAGTATCACTTCTTGAGGGAACAGGTGACCAACACTATTGTTTCTTTGCGTTATATTCCATCCAAAGATCATATTGATGATATCTTAACTAAACCGCTTGCAAAATCTGAGATTGAGTATCTACGCCAGAAGTTGGGGCGTGACCTCGTTATCAAGCTAAATAGTCCATCCTGTTGGGGGGAGTATGTATTGGTTGAATATCTGATACCTCATAAAAGTGTTGCAACAACTCAAGGGGAGCCTATTTTCTTTGACATTGATGTCAAAGGGGGAGAAAATATGTTGTCTGGATGCTACAGTTGGACGTCCAAGCAGAATAGCACAGCCTTTCAAGGTTGCCATCAATGTCAAAGGGGGAGATTGTTGGCATATTTTACAGGAAGAGTGTGCTTGTCATTAATGGCAAGAACAACAATGAACCAAACCTTCTAAGTTAGAGAGATAATAAGCTCAGGAGGAAGAGCGACAATGGTCGTTGGATCACCAATCCTGAATACCCAATGACTGTTAGATCAACGTTCAGTGACCAGAGAAAGCGTAGAGGTGAAGTACAGATCTGATCCGTTGGACCTGAGCCTCAAGGATCAACAGTCGTTGGATCCATAAATAAATTCACAATGGTTAAGCCATTGGATTAGTGTAGGAGAGCGGACTTGTCAAAGTCCCGAAGTAAGCAGGGACTGTCCATCATTAAGATTGACAAGTGGCACACGGTCCACAACTTTGGAGCAAATCACTTCGAGAATTTTCAGTTTGAGATCTGAAATCCCCGAAGTTCGGAGAGTCAGAGAGCCGGAGTAAACGTCAGCCATCAGATAATTTTAAAGTGAAAGGACAGGATAGCTAGAAAAGCAGCATCGCAGAAAGATCGAACCGTCAATCTAAGAACATGATTGACGAACAACATTTAGTTCGGGTCTAAAAGTTGTGAGGACGTTATTGTTCGGGGATTCTCACTTCAGAAGAATTAGCAAATTGAAAAGTTGAAATACCCGAAGTCCCAAAGGCCGAAGTGAATAAGGATCCACGTCAGTAAGACTACGTCAGCAAGGACACGTGGCACAATCAGACAATGACAAGTATCAAGTTGATTCGACATTTCAGGTATGTGCAAATCACAAATCTGAGTGACACATGGTAGCTACTAGGCTCATGACACATCATCAAGTGACATCACTTCGAAAGTTTTACTTTGGGAGCTTTACGACCAGCACTTGCCCAAAGTTTCGAAGTCTCGAAGTGGACATAAGTCATCTGATCTGAAGAACACTTTTGGTGCATCATCAACTGTTGATCTAGTACAGTGGAAGGACAGTGTGAGTGGAAGTGTTAATCGACAACAAGTGGTCTCCACCGCCTATGACTTATTCAACAAGTGACAACTCTAGAGGAGAATGAAGCAGCAATCAGCCTAAAGTCCTGACGTGCCGAAGTCACTTATGATCGTTGATCCTACAGGAGGGTACATGTCAACGAATCGTGAACTCCGGGTGAAACTACTCTAGGAAAACACGAAGGAGAAAGGTTGAAAATTTGATATTTTCGAACCTCGAATACCCAAAGGGATTGTTACCATTGGTCCGAAACGGACACGTGTTAGTGGATTGTCAGCTCCGGGAAAACACAAAGGAAGGTTGAAAGGTTGGAAAGTTGAGATTTACGAACCCCGAATACCCAAAGGGATTGTGACCATTGATTCGAGAAGACCACGTGTCGTTAGATCGTGGACTCCAGGTGAAATGCTCTAGGAGCAAGTGGAGTTTGAGAATCGAGACTCTCGAAGCCCGAAAGGCAAAATTGATCTTGTCCATTAGTTTGGAGGGCCACATCTCACTTGGTCGTTGAGATTAAGGATCGTGCATGGACAGAGGAAAGAAGGCAGGAAAAGACAATAGATTAGAGTTGTTGATCGAGGAGCACCATCAAGATCATGAGATCGACGGTCCCATTGCATTGCGGGGCCAGAACATGCTTGGGTCTTAATTTTTCTTGAGCAGGTCGCAATCGAAACCATGGTTTTTTAGAAAGGACGCGTGGAGGCTCATAGTGAATTGCGGGGCGAAAAGTGGGTTGCCCTCAAACCACCTATGGACGTGCCCGCAATCGCGTGGTCACATGAAGTTAATAGCCCAAGTTCATATCGTGAAACGGAGCTAGCACTCACTAGACCAAGATCAGGAAGCACCTTTTGAATAGGTGTTTGGTCACCGCCGATGGTCACGTGAAGGAAGAGGCTTAGAAGCCAAAGAAGCCAAAGATGACTGGTTGTAACTGACAGAGAAGACGAAGAGTTGTGACTACCAGAGAAGCCAAGGAATCTCAGGAAAATGACCTCTGATGATGAACACATTCAACATAACTACCAAAGAAGATGAAGAGTTTCTATGATCATCATATAGAGGAATCGGCGTGTAAAAGATATGCAGAACAGAGAAGAGGGTGTTGATTTGATTGGAAACCACGTTGTGGGGAGGATGAGACACAATGAACAACCTGAAGGGCAGAACAATGGCGCAGTGAAGAGCATGCAGAGGCATAGCACATAGAATGGACATGGCGCAAAGAGAATAAAATGCAAAAGAACAGAAAGCGCAAAGGAGTGAGCAGGAGGAAACTGATGCAGATAGAGAAGAGAAGTGTAGCAGAACAATGATTAGACTGGTAAGCCATTGATGAACACTGTATCACTGTAATAAATTTTAGTAAGCAAAGATTTATATTTCAGGGTGGTAGGGTGGTGCTAGGGAGGACTGTTGTCATCAGAGTTTCAAGTGGGTGCTTGAACACAAGGAGTTGAAGCTTCCATCTGGTTGCACCCAGAAAAATCAAGGTGGTAGGGTGGTGCAAGGGAGAACTATGGTTCTCTATTATACAAGTTGGTGCCTGTGTGACTGGAAGTTGGTGCTTCCATCCAGTTGGTGCTGGAACACTCAGGGAGTTGGTGCTTCCTTCTAGTGGGTGCCCGAGAAATCAGAGAGTTGGTGCTCTCAGCAAATTGTTGCTTGTAAAACAGAGGTGGTAGCCTCAAAATGAGTTGGTGCTCATAAGAATGATAATGTATAGAAAATAAAGACTACTTATCATATCAAGAAGAAGAGGTTTTTTCCCTTTATGGGTTTCCTCAAGAAATGTCTGTCTCTGTATATTTCATGTGTGTGATTGATGTTGAATATTCTATTGCTTACTTTCCTGCATTATTGTGATCATCATCAAGTGTTTTGTAAAGAGTTTAAAATGGGCATAATTGTTTAAGCACAGTGACCACTGATTCACCCCCCCTCTCAGTTGTTCAACAACTAATACTTCCATGGCTTGTCCAACTTCTCCTGCTTGAAAGAATAAATACATGAATGCATAGCACATAGAATATATATTATACTATGTTTAAATTGAGATATAGAGATGTTTCTGTTTTTTTCGTAGGACAGATGCACATCAACTATGCAAGTCACAAAAGCACATTTCACATGATATGCCACATAGCATTACAAAATTGTTAACAACGTGTACAAGATTAAATTGTCAAAATGCCTAAAAATGTAAAAGATTTTCCAAGTGCAATAGACTTTGTTATGAACATTGACACATAACATTGTCCACTGTGAAAAACTTTTAATTTTCTACTAGAAGATGTATATGCATTTACACAACACTTTGACCCAGATCCCGCAGTTGAAATGCATTGGCAATTATCAATCAGTGACATAATGATTGCATAACGCTATGGAACTCTAACAACCAGGCACTCTGACATCTAGGTAATTTGCATGATGACTGAATGATTTATGGCACTTTGGTTTGCGAAAAACAAAGGCTAATTAGAACTTGTGCGAAGTAAATGTTGAGGTTGTTTATCAGCTTTCCAATGCTTTCTATTAATCATTCCCCGTATTCCATGACTAACTTAGGTCCAAAAAGCACATGTTAGTAAATACACAATGCTTTCTATTAATCATGTCCCGTATTTTGTGACTAACTAAAGTCTGGAAAGAACATGTTAGTAAATATGCCCTATGCACCTGGCCTTAAAGCAATATGACCTCCATAATGTACTATTGATAACTTTCAGGTTTATCAAAATGCATTTAAAGAAACAAGCCTACAACAGATAGAAAAAAAAAATAACATTGTTGTGCGAATAACATATGCAACACGTATTACAGTAACAATGTTGCTTAAGCAAAAATTTAGAGGAAAATTTTCTTTAGTAAACTTGAACGATATGACATGAACATTAACTTAGAGAAAGCTACAAGATGACAAGTACTATAAATTGATGACTAGTATTGAGGTTGTGCACATCACCCATGCAAATGATGCACTAAATCAAGATGTAACCATCTCTTAGAAAACTTGTTGTCAAAAGCTTCTTTACCTAGACATTTACAAGAAAACATGTCAGGTTAGCATATTTGCAGATATCATATTACACATGAAGACATGGGAAGTACATAGGACACTGGAAATGGCGACACTCTCGCACATGCGACATAATCACTACAGAGAATTTCACACTATTGAAGCGTCAAGCAATCTGGTATAGTCAGATCACATGTACAAGATGCCCAGATAGTTATTACCCGACAGTGGACAAAGGCCACCAGGAGTACAACCAGTCTTTGGCACTACATACATCATCAAAGGAACCTAGATCTAAATTGCAATGTATTAGTACATGAACACTGATGCATGGAGCCTGCCCGAAAATAGGCACATCACCACGACAATTTTCGACTGTCTTTTGAACTATTTATACCACCTACTAGAGCCATAGTATTTCCATCCAATTTGCATTTATCCATGAATAAAGATACCACTAGTTATCAATTGAGCAGTTTTACTAGCCACCCAACTACCATGTTTATTTATTACAAGAATCATACATCAACTGCAAAGTCCTCGCATCCATCGCTTCCCTTAGAAAAAATGGGATTTACTACAGGCAACAGTTCATGTAGATCACTTGTAGTCTGGCGATCTCATTCTCACGCTGACTTTCACTGAGAAGGCAATTGTTGGGAAGGGAACCCAACATACAGTCGATGATCAAGATTCCTTGCCTTGCTAAATAGTTGCTTGAATTGTGCTTCAAATATCTCGCGGTTCACTAGTTCTCTCTGTCAACATCTGTTATGCGTATTTCCATGGATGAACACCTTTGTTGAACCCAACATATGCATTCTGCAAAATCCCCCTCCATCGACTACAATTTTCCTCCTCTTCTGGGCTATCAACTAAATGGATCCAGACAAGAGGATGATGTTGGGCTTGTTTGTTGCAACAATCACCCCATCTGTATGATTTGAAAGTGCTCGAGTAAATAGACAAAGTTCTAGTGGCAGAACTTGGACCATCCACTGCTTAAATTTTTTGAATACAGGATGAAGCATGCCCACACCTCGCTTGTCCATATGATGCCAAAGTAAAGATATGTCATTAGCCCAGACAAATGCACACCAAATCGAGCTTCTACTTCTGGGTTGAACTTAATCATTCCAAAAGTTGTATGGCACTGCAACAACAACCTAGACATATGTTTTACACTTACTCAAGTAATGTGCAGGTATCCAACCTAGCCAAATTCACAATGCACACAATTCAACATAGCATCTTTCTGATCTCCCAACAGAACATCAAATGACCACCACCAAGCCAATAGTGTGCAAAACTTTCTAACTATTGAATCTTAGTGCTATAAGTCCATAGTAGATTTCAATTTCTGGAGAAACAAGCCATCATGCATGAGATGTCAACACTATCCTCTCTTTCTCTTCTTGTTGCACTATAACACCAATTGCATCAAGCAATGGTGTTAACAAATAAGTCTTAAATGACATGGCAAGTACATATTAACAACACAGAACCCATGGCCTAGAGCCATGCAACCATTGCTCAAATGAGCAAAGTACATAGTATAATTCTATGAAATGTACTAATCTTCCTTTGTATATATCGTTCTTTTCAAATGAAAATAATCCAAATTCTAATTTTGTTTTGCAATCTAGCGTGTCTTTCCTAAATTCAATGGTTATCTATTTTAATGTTATATGTTTTTTACTTCATCAATGCACTTCCAACCAACACATTATCCATTCACATTTGACAGAGGGTTGGCACCTCTGTGTAATTCCCAGATAGTCTCTGATGACAATTTGTTCACTTCGCCACAAAACATTCAATATGCACATAACTTGTAGTTGTGGACATTGAATCTTGAAAAACATTGGATGTCGAAATCACTACCGACATGATAACCATAGATGCAATATGCACTTTCGATTATACACAACACTATATAGTATCAATATATATTGTTGCATCTGCATATAAGTTACCAAAGAAAAAAGGTTGCTTGTCTAATTGTTACATGCATACCTTCTCTTGGGACATTGTTTTTTCAGTTTCTTCCCATGCCTTGCTTGTCACTTCTAGCTCTCCTGCAATTGCTCTATTTCATTTTCATGTGAAAGCAGTAAACCAAACTCAATGAACACACAAATAAACCCTTATGTCAAAATTGCATGAAATACACAATGTCAAGGAACAACAAATGAATAGTACACCAATGAAATTAGAAAAACACACCTCTGCATCTCTCGTTCCATGTTTCTTTCTTTGCCCTATCGCCCTTTTTAACATTGATGATTGTTTCGATGCAATGCACATCGAACAAGCCAAACAAAAATGCATATTGATGGCAATGAGATGAAAACACAATGCAAATTATCGATATTTTATTTTCTCTGCTACCAGAATATCTGCTATATCAGCTACTTGCGATGCTCCACACAATTTCTTGATCCAACATATAAATAATTGTTGGTTTAGTCTAATGTTACACCATGAAGTTTCCATATTTAATTTAAGCTTGGTTTTCAATGCACTTATAAAATCTCCAAATGAAAAACGGCAAGTTTCATCAATTTCCCCGAAAAAAAGGAAATTAACTAAACAATAACTTCCTTAATATGCAACAAGAATATGAAAACATATTTTTTTCACCTTAGTTTCTGTCATTTAGATGATGCTCAAGCTATGGATATGGCATCTAGTAACTACATGTTTCGAAACAAACTGTCTCGAAACAACATACCTTGTTTTTGTCTATGTTTATCTTTGATTCCTTTTCCATATATATAGTTTTTGAGATATCTCTTGACCAACTTGACCCACCCCTGAAAAAGAAAAATAACAATGAAGCACTAATTTTTTTTTTTGAATATATGATGCATATCAAGAATATTTCATTCAACCATCTGATCCAGTAACACAATTGATAAAAGAGAATTGGTTTTTCTTAAACACCACACCAATGCCAATGCAAGTTTGAATAAAACCAAGTAACCATACTATGATTATAGCACACACTATCAATAAAGGCCACACACTAGGAGGAAAGGTGATGCATCTAGAAGCAGCGCGAAGCAAATGTGTTGCTTATTTGTAAACTACTCAACAATCTAATCGATATATGTGTAAAACACAATTTAGCATACTCACATCTCGTTGTTGGTTTTCAGGTAATGTTAGGTCTGTGATTTATTTGTCTTGGATACTTTGTTATTCAAAATCCCTCTTACTTTTCTACTTTTGAGGTTGGATGAAGGTTTTGCAACAATTAATGCGAAACTACACGGTAACAAGCCGCACGAATTATATGCACAAGCATTGAAAATACACGGTACTCGTTGTCCTAGCGATATTCCTCTGCCACTGCCAAAGTTCCCAACATATGCTTGTACCGAGTGTTACCACATGTTCATACCTATACTTGGTCTACCTAAGATGGTCTATTTTTAATCTTTGTGCGGTGAACACGCATTGGTCATCGTGTCAGATTGCTACACTTATGTGCCTTCGTGCTCCAAACAGTTCCACATCCCTGATTGTGACAAGTGATGCAATTTGCTCATTTATGGTAAATTGATTTGCTCCATTTTAGCAGAAAATGCCATGCATCTAGAAATCACTACAAAGCAAATGCCAATGCTAAATTGAATAAACCAAGTTATTGTATTATGCATAGAGAACACACTATCAAACGTGATGCGAGATGCAAACCTGGGACAATGTGGAAAGAACAGACACAACCGTTCTCCATACAAGATTTGAATATAGACCAAGTGCTAAATAGACAAAGAATCCCCTCTATGCAGTATACACTTATGTGGAAGTACTGATGACATCACTCTTCCAATCGTACAAGTGTCTATGCAACCAACTTTGCAAATGCGAAACTATAAGCGACATGAATTCTTAGCGCAAGACTTCAAACTCTAGAATCTTGCACAAGAACTGAAAATAGAACAAGCATTTGCTCAGTTTATTTTGAATCCCATCCAATTCGCACAACTATACTTGGTGTACTTAAGACCCTCTATTTTCAAGCCTTGTGTGAAGAACCTGCACCAAATATCCTCACGCCTTGCTATACCTTCATAATTCTGCATTTCCAATATTCCCGCATCTGTCATTGTGACAAGCGATGCAATTCGTAAATTAGGTCACTGATCTATGTTAAATTCATTGGCCCCCTTTTAGGAAGAAAGGCCACACATATGGAAACATATCCAAGCAAATGCAATGCCTATCTATAAACTGCTCGATGGTTTTTTATTATGCTTACTCCTATTCGAAAGGTAGTTGACATATGTCTAAAAGACATTTTAGCCAATTGGCATCTTGCCCTTAGATTTGGGGTAATTCCAGTTCTGCAATCTATTTCTTTCCATAATTTTCTGAACAAAAGCATTTTTACTTGGCCACTTTCAATGTTGGACATGAACATAGCTTTTGCAATAGCAGGTGTCAAACTGCACAATAACAACCATCATGAATTCTCTACACAAGCAATGAAAATACACAGTGTTGGTTTTTTTAGCCATAATCCTCTGCCACTTCCAACCTATGCTAGAAATCGTTGCATGAAGTGTTGTCATATGTTCATATTTATACTTGGTTCACTTAATACAATCTATTTTTTAAGTCTTGTGTGGAGAACCCACACCGACCACCCTCTTGCATTGCTACACTTCCACGCTTCTGCATTTCCAATAGTTTTGCATCGTTGATTGTGACAAGCGATATAATTTTCAATATAGATGCCTAATTTACTGTAAATTCATTTGCTCTGATTCAGGAGGGAACCAAATCCATCTGGAAGCATTGCAAATCAAATGTGTTTCTTATCTATACATTGCTTGATGGTTTTTTATTATTGCTATTGTTATTCGAAAGGTAATTGATATATGTGTAAAATAAATTTTGACCGATGTCAATCCTACTATTGGCCTTGACGCAATGACAGATCTACGACCCAATTATATTTGGACAATAAGCAAGTAAAAAAAAGGCATTCTTGTATGATGCAAATAAAGAATATCTCGTTCAACCATTTGATTCAAAAATACAACTGATAAGAGAGAACTAGTTTGTTTAAACACTACACCAATGCCAATGAAAATATGAATGAAACCAAGTGGTTGCACTATGCATAGAGCACACACTATCAAACATGATGTCAGATGTAGAACTACGACAATGCATAAAGGGAAGACATATAAGTTCTCCACACAAGATTTGAATATAGACCAAGTGTTAAATTTACAAAGTATCGATTCTGCGTAGCATACACCTATGCAGAAGTGTTGATGACATTGCTCTGCCAATTGTACAAGTCTCTATGCAACCAACTTTTCCAATGCCAGACCATAAATTGCATGAATTCTCAGCGCAAGCCTCGAAATTCTATAATCCCCGTGCACCCCGCACAACCATACTTGGTGTACTTAACACAGTCTATTTCTAAGCCTTGTGACAAGAACCTCAACAGGTCATCCTCCCGCACCTCAACATTTCCAATAGTTTCACATTCGTCATTGTGACAAGCAATGTAATTTGCAAAATATATCATTGATTTATTTGGTCCGATTTAGGAGCAAACATGACACATCTAGAAGTAGTGGAAAGCAAATGTGTTTCCTATCTGTAAAATTTTCGATGGTTTTTTATTATGGTTATTTCTATTAGAAAGGTAATCGATATGTGTAAAAGGAATTTTATCAAATTGGCGTCCTGCTCTTCGTCTTGTCGTAATCCCAAGTCTATGAGCTATTTGAATAATCTGCTTGTCACAAGCCTTTTTACTTTCCCACTTTTGAGGTTGGACATAGATTTTTGAATAGCCATATCTCTGCCCTCTGCACAACTATGCTTCTCGCATAACACAAAAGTTGTAAATGACTGCCATTTGTTTGCAAATCCGTCAAAATCAACCTGTCCCAAATCGTTGGAATATCGTCCAAATTACATCCACTATTATAATTTGTTGTGCAGATGCACGAGACACCATGACCATAACTGACATGAATTCTCCACACAAGTATTGAAAATACACAGCATTGGATGTGTCAATGATACCAATTTTCCATTGCCAAGATGCGCAAGACATAGCCACACAAAATGCCGCCATATATCCATGGCAAAAGCCTTCGGGAAAACTGCAAAAATGCTCATCTTTCTTAACTATATCTACCTATACTACAATGAAATCCCCAACAAAAGGAGAATAGATGGAACACAGTGCAATGCACCAACCTAAAAACAACATTGTTGTACAACACATGCAAAATAATGCACTGATCCCTAACTTTATACCCGCACTATCTCCATAGCATCAATCAACTGCAAAACAAGATGAAAAATACAAGCCGACTACACAGAAAGACCTGACATGAATTCTCTGCATAAGCATTGAAAATATACAACACTATCTGTGTCAGCGATATTCATCTGCCACTGCCGAGATGCACAAGACATAGCCGCACCGAGTGTCACCATATGATCACAAAAAAATCCTCCAGGCATAGTGCAAATGATCCAGGAACGCTCACAGAGGTCTAAGAGGATCCAGAACGCTCACAGAGATCCAAAAAGGGTAAGAAAAGCTTAAAATTTGACCATCTCAAAAGTTCGAGAAAAGGACAATACTGTGAAGAGCTCGACATCATATTTCCAACTGTGCAAACGACAAGTCAAATAGAGTCTGTATGAAAAAGTTATGGCTGGTCAAAGTTCAGGTCAACTAGGGAAAAAGTCAACCTTGAAGAGACATGTGGCAGGCTCACAGGTTGACAAGTGGCAGCTCCAGGGTGACATGTGGCATAATACAGGGGACATGGCACAACAAGTGACGTGGAAGATTCGTCAGTAGCTGAGTTGACATCCAAGTGGTCCAGTTATTTAATGACAAGTGGTAAATCTTAGCCAATGAGAGGTTGTCGTGTGGCAACCCCTAATTGGCCAGTAATGGTTTTATATGGTAAAGTTACTATGGAGTCCGGGGGAATCGACCCCATGACCTCCATAGCCACCAAAGACTTAACATAAACTCTATTTCCAACACACCATTACTTAGATCTTAACCATGATATGGCAATTATTATATTTAATTTTATGTAACACTTAATATGGAAGGGGAAAGGGGTCGAGGGATAGCCCCCAACCCCTGGTTCATATGTATACCACACGACCACAATCCAGATTCTGCGGAGGGGATATTACATAGTGCCAACTGATATGTTAGAACATATACTATATATAGTATATAGTTTTAACAACTATATACTATATATAATATTATAATCACAATGTAACAATAAAATTGTATGCCCAAAAATTCAAAGGTTTTCAACTATACGCCATGTTATATATAGTATAAAACTTGTGGTTGGTGGGAATATAACCCACGACCCACCAAGCATGCAAATGACATAAACAACCTTCACTAGCTAACATGCCATGGATAAGGTTTGTTAAAACAAACCATTATACTTGTAATTAATGCCAGCCATGAATTTCAGGAAGAAGGTTAGACGGGCGCCCTATTTAATGGTGCGCACCCCAAGGCAAAACACACAATGTTTTTTGTGTTTCACACACATTTCTATGTAGATTTAGTCTTGTAAAGCATGCCAAGGGTACAAGGCTACACCATAAAGCATGTTGAGGGTCACCTTGACAAAATTTCAAGTATTTTATATCAATTTTGCACGATTTTTGTCAGGAATTCAACGATGCACCCTGTTTCTGCATTTGAGCAAAGCAACAAAAGGTCATTTTATTATTTTGTGTGCCAAGGGGATTCTGGGGCATTGTAAGCAGAATATAATCGATTTTATACTCGTTTTTCCCAGTTCTTCGAGAGGAATGCAAGGGTGATGTCATTTTCGGCGTCAGAGCAACATATTTGAAAGGCATCTTCAACTCTTGTATTGTAAATTCCTTTTATTGTACTTGAAGCATTTGAGCATTAATAAAGTGATTCGACATTTGTTTATGTAAGATGGATTATGCAAGTTATGATAATCAGTTAAAGTGTTTGTTTGAGTAAGATAAGCCAATTCCATGCCATAAGCACTGTCAATAAAATATTTTGGAATAAGAAAGTGGTATTGAACTTAGTGATATTTTTCATATCAAGTGTTGTATAGGTTCTATCCATTTTTGGATCAACAAAATGCCCATTTTTCTAAACTATATCTTCCTATACTATAATCAAACCCCCAACAAAAAGAAAACATATGCAACATAGTGCAATGTACAAACCTAAAAACAACATTTCTATATAGCACACACAAAATAATGCATTTCTCCCTAACTCTACACCCGCACCATCTCCATAGCATCAATTAACTGCAAAACAAGATGAAAAATACATGCCAACAATAGGGAACCACAAAATAACAATCATGACCTAATTTTCTCTGGCATTTAGCATACAATGCACATTATTTCTTACACTATGATGCACATTTCCACAACCACAAAATTAGAACTCTTGCAACTCACCACTTCTTGCACTTGCAAATCCAGAATAGCCCCGTCTCTCTAAACAATAATAGATGATGTAGTAGATAAACCCATTAAGAAACCCCCCCAAAAAAGTAAACAATACAACCTCAAAACAACACACCCTTTCTCCATGCTCACCTTTGAATGCCTTCGTATTACACAGTCTCTATAAAAACCCCCCAACCACTTGACTTGCTCCTGGAAAAACCAACAACACAACAAAAGCAACTGCACTATGCACAAAACAACCTCTATCAAACAAAAACTAGACAAACTATCAAAGAACAACACAACATCAAAATAGAACAGATTCTTTCCCTAATCACCTTTGACTATTTTCGGCCTACACAATCTCTAAAACAACCCTGACCTGAATTGACTTGCTTGTGGAAAAACCAACAACACAACAGAGCTAACCGCACTATGCACAAAGAAAACTCTATCAAACAACAACCACATAAACTAATTGCAAAAGACATATATTAATACGACGACCAACTGGTTAGAAGCAAGATACTTGATGCACATAACCCCTTACCCACCTCACCTTCCTTGCTTATAGAACAATATAATGTTAAAAAAAATTCAATTAAATCTCCTTGTAACCCGTGAAACCTATCACACAGAATCATGCCAAGCAATACACATAAATCCCTTCAAAATTGATGAACCGTATCAAATTTAATGAACAATCGAAGCACAATAATTCATATACATCTATTAAAACAATTCTATATGCCGTATAGTAAATATATATGCATCTTGTCTGGCCCATTGCTTTGAATGCCACCAATTGCCAGCTGGCACCATAGCAAGCTTTGTAAATCATCATGGTCTCCAAACTTTGAGACTCGTACATGCAACCCTTCCAACCATCCGCTAAACCTGCATAATTAAATTTCTTATTCCATTCCTGTCGTCGGCTTGACAATAAGATGTTTTTTTGAATGACCAATCAGAACACATAAAAAAAATTAGATCACTCCCAACAAAGTTTAACATTGAAAAACATCACCAAATTTTTGGTCAACGCCAAAAGAAAAACACGACCAATGCAAAAACGATTATTATAATCCTAGACTTTCGACAAAAACTAAAAAAAAACATTAAAGTTAAAATTTACTTTAATTTTACAATTTAAAAAAAATAGTAGAAAATTTTAAGAGATACTTTAACATAAATTAATATATCTCAATAGTATTCGAAATTAGTACAAGATTAATTAAATACCTAACAACATTGATCAAAATTGATTGAACTAACATATACAATTTAATTTAATTCAATATTACTACATATAAAAGTCGAATAAATGAATGAAATGTCAGTTTAGTTAAGATGTTTGCACTTCAAATCTTATCGAATAAACGAATGAAATGTCAGTTTAGTTAAGATGTTTGCACTTCAAATCTTATACATATATAATTTAATTCAAGTCAATATTACTACATATTAAAGTTGAATAAACAATGAATTGTTAGTGTAATTAATATTTTATATTATAGTGTTTTTTTTTTAAGTAAAAAAGGATAAAACTTGTTATATTATCAGTATCAAGTTACAGTGACTGTGTATGATGCCAGTTGTCCCGCCTAAACAGGAAACCGAGACAGTTGGGCATCCTATGCCATTTGTTTCCCAACAAAAAAAACTATCAGAGTATCGTCATGCCCGAAGGAAACCCGGACATCTAGCCATTAAGTTTAAACTGTATGCCAAAAAACTAGTTGCAAAATAGCTAAGATCTAACTGGGCGAAAGCCTGGTTCGGAAAGAGAAAAAAATTTCTAACCAAGAACATCATTGAACCTCTAATCCGGTCAGCTCGTCCTCATCCCCGTGCTTTCTCCAACCTGTTGGAAACGAGTAAGCTTGCGCGCCCGTAGGGCATTGCCGTTTAGGGAGAGTCCTGGAATGAGAAGCGAACAGCATGTCGAGTCGATGGTCGATTCGGGAGATGCGAAAGATTTGGTCGTCCAACAGGCTTCGCATATCAAAGACTAGAGCTAGATACCCCGAATTGGTGAAGGGGTGATGGTCCTGCCAATGGCCGTCAACGGAAGCTGAGGGAATGGGCCCTGTTGCTCCCTCACTTGCATGTGTTGTGCAGTCGTGATGTGTCGGTCGGTTGGATAGCTGGGTCACCTCCTCCATAGGTGCACCGGGGGGTGAGTATCTGCTTCCTTCTATGCAGGATGGGGTCTCTTCTTCAACATAGCAGGTGATAAAATTCTCCGCTGGGCGATTTGCACTGGAACCAAGCAGTTTGCCCGAAGGCAGAATCTTGTCTTCGGTGCCAAAATCAGTGGGTGGATTCCAATTGTCCAGGACTGTGAACAAAGGGAGCTTGGGATAGCTTTGCATGGCGTCTTCCAGGGTGATCTCTTCCACGTACGCCATTGTAGGCGTTTGTGGTTTTCTACGCCTTCGCAAGGACGCCATGGCTAACGCTTGCTCAAATTTCTTCTGTCTCTGGCAGCGAGATTCAGCTGTGTACCAAGTTGCACCCCTGCGCAGCTTACCTCATGCTCTGGGCATAGTGGAGACCCTGGAGATGACCAAGGTTCCTTGCGGATGGAAGGCTCTGCTCCAGAGCTCCAGTGGGTCTGCGAACTGTTGCTCTACTAAAATTAACTTTGCACTCGACGCTCCAATGGGCGAATGTCACTCAATGTTGTCAAGGCGGGTGATAAGGAGGAGGACAACAATGACCGCCATGGCCATTAAGGCTTGCTTCTGAGTGCACTGGTGCACTGTATCGATCGCTTGCACGAAGGGGCTCATCGCCTGGATTTTGTTGCACGGATTCATACTTGGTTAATTGCTGAGGGGATGGTCGTTGATGGAGGTAGTAATGGTGCATCCCAGCGTTGTCCTACGTGGCTCTGCTCTGCAACGTGACACCCCATCTGGGGAATATTTTATATTACATCTATGCACTCATCACTATATGATATTTAGTGTTAATTTTTAATTAACTAAAATAAGTTTTAATTTTTTTAAGATGAAAGTGAAAGTTAAGTGAAAAATAGTATTGGTGTATTAGTGGTTGAGTGCTTTGAGTTTCAGAGTGTTGGGTTCAATTCCTAGAGTTAGTTATCTACATAGTTAGATGCTTTGATCCACATTGACTTGAAGGTTTCCCACAAAATTTTTCTTAAAAAAAGTTATGAGAAAATTAATTGAAAAAATTAATAAAAATATTTTCAATTTAAAATAAATATAATAAGAACAATGAATGTAATACAATTTGAGTGGGCCTAATGGTAAAGAACATGTGTTTCTCATATGTAGACTTTAACAATCAAATTGATGACCTTAAAAATAGATTATTATTATTATTAATAAATTTAAAAAGAGTGCAATTTTCATCCAAAAATTCAAATATATGTCATGAATATATATATATATATATATATATATATAGAGAGAGAGAGAGAGAGAGAGAGAGAGAGAGAGAGAGAGAGAGAGAGAGNTATAATATATATATATATATATATATATATATATATATATATATATATATTATAAAAGAAAATTAATGTAACATAATCTAAAAAAATATAGAATCATTAGGAAAAAGGAGAGAAGAAAGAGATGCAAAACTCCAAATAGACTTAGAATCATTAGAAAAAAGGAGTGAAGAAAGAGAAGTAAAACTCCAAATAGAGTTTGAGGCAATGATTGATAATAAAAAAATTAGACTTTTTTAAGATACGATTCAAACACAGATAGATGATAGATTAGTAGGGTTCAAGAGTCAATTGCAGACAATGAAAGCTAGAATGCAAGTAATGGAGAAACAAAAACAATCAACCCAAGAAGGAGAGGTTCAAGAAAATCACAACTTGAGAGATAGGATTAAAGAGCTAGAAGAAAAACTAACCAACAATTTGACCCTAACTAGTCTCGAAAATAAATTGGATATGAATCCCATCAAAGAGGAAATGAATAAGCTAATCGAATTGGATCATGAGCATAATAAAAGATCCTTGAACCTCATAATTTTTGGTATTAAAGAACTGCAAGAGGAGGATACACTAACAATAGTAAAAGAAGAACTAAAAAATAAATCAGAAATTGAAACTACTTAACTCATAGAAGGAAAGAGTATAGGAAAAATAATTGAACATAAAGATAAGTTGATTTGTGTCGAAGTAAGTTGTACTAACCATAAATATAACATACTCAACAAATCTCTAAGCTTAAAAGGGTTAGGAATATTTATAAATGAAGACCTCATTCCTAAAGACCAAGCCGAATTAAGGAAGGAATTTCAAAAGGTAAAAGAAGCCAAGAAAGAAGGAAAATTGGCAATAATTAGAAATCGAAAAGTTATTGTTAGGGATAGAGACCAGAAGGATAACAATAAATAGGATTTTGGGACACTTGGGATCCTTTTTTGGAATTGTCGTGGCTTTCCATGGAAAATAGGTCCTATGTTAAGTTGGATCCCGAGTGATATTGATATTTTTTGTCTAGTTGAAACATGGGAGCATGAAGAGTCTAATGTCCCTAACATAGAAAGATTTTTCTTGTGGTTGGCATGGAACAAAAAAATCATACCGTAGAGGAATAGGAGGCATAGTCTATTATATTAGAAAGAGCATTTCTCCTCACATTCAACTTCATAAGATCGACTCTCTCAATCAATACACTTGGATAGAAATTTCAGACATCGATGATAAGAAGGTGTATATAGAAATTTGTTATTTTGCACCTATTAATTCTACTTTTTATAAGAAAAATATTCTAGATAGAAATTGTCCCTATAATACTTTAGAACAAGATATTTACAGTTTGAGAAATGAAGGTGATATCCTCCTGCTAGGAGTCTTTAAAGCTAGAACTGCAACTAACCAAGCTATTATTTTAAGCAATGATTCCAACCATAATCCTTTATGGCTAGATGAGGACCTTGTTTTAGCTAATATCTACAAAAGAAGCTCTGAAGACCTAACTGAGAATCTGTTTGGTACTGAGCTAGTCAAGTTCCACATTTCTCAAGACCTTATAATTTGCAATGGAGTAATGAAGTGGCCAAACTCCAACCAAATAACTTGTATTCATGGTCTAGGTAGTGGTGTCATGGATTATGTGATATCTCGTATCCCTGTTTCCAACCAAATAGTAAATTTTGACCTTTTAAATGACAATGAACCCGACTTTGATCATAGAGCTTTAACCCTAACTCTAAACTTTGCCATGCATAGGAGCACCATTGAAAAAAATTCTAATAATCAAAGGAATTTTTTTTTTGACAAAAGTAAAGTTGATATTTTCTCAAATGATTTAAATAGCGAATTACATATCCTAACTTATAAGGACAACATTGAAGACCTCTATCATAATTTTACAACTACCCTTGCCACTTCTATTAACGAGTTCTCTTTCGAGGTGACATGTAAAAAGAAGAATAGAACAACCAACCCTTGGTATGATAAAGAATGTAAAATTGCTAGGAAATTCATTAGGGATGCGTCTAATGAGTCCTTAAAACTCGATAAGATTAGTACGTACAAATCCTCAATTAATAGGGAAAAAATGTACTCTACAAATAAAAGGCAAGAACAGCTTTTACACCTATCTAAGCTTGATCCTAAGAAGTTCTAAAGGAAAATTCTAATTTGAAATACTAAAGAAAATAATATGATTCCCTTAAGGGACTAGAATTCCTACCTTAAAAGTCTTTACGAGTTCCCTCATGCCATGTACACCATTCATATTGTTCCTACAAAGGATGAAGTTTTTTCTTTGGATGACATAGAGTTCAGGGTTAAGCGGCTTGCAAATGGGAAATCTAAGGACATTGAAGGCTACCAAGTTGAAAGTTTTAAAATCGAAGGGCCTATCATCATCCCTCACATACACAAGCTCTTCAATTTACGAGTCAAGCATGGCTTCCATAAACCCTGGACCCAAAGCCTCATTGTACCTATTTTTTAGAAACATTCCCTCTAATTATAGGACCATTATGATTAACCCGATTTTAGCCAAGCTATATGGAATTATTTTGGAAAAAAAAAGATTAGCCTTTAGCTAGAAAGTCACAGTAAAATAGCTAAAGGCCATACCAGGTTTAGGAGAATCATTCAACTATGGACCATCTTGCTACCCTCATGATCATTGCAGATGATTTCTGCAATACTAAAACCAATCTTTTGTGTTGTTTTGTTGACTTTAGAAAAGATTTTAACACAATTCCCAAGAAAAAACTTTAGGATAGGTTGAAAGAGATAAAAGTGCCTTTCGAGTTGAGGACTCTTGCTATAAGGTTATATGAGAACGTTATTTTCAAGTTTAAGAACACTAAGGGCTGGTCGAAAGAAATTAAATTCAATATTGGAGTCAAGCAAGGTTATCCCTTGTCCCCTATCCTTTTTGGCATATATATTAACAAGTTAGAAGGGTGTTTGGAGGAAGCAAGTTGTGTCGGCCCAACTCTCTTTGGTATAGTCATCAATCTTCTTCTTTATGTTGATGATATCATTCTTATGGTGAGGAATCCCCATGATCTTGGAGAGAAACTAAGAATCCTCAAGGATTTTTGTGCCAATAAGGGTATGACTGTTAATACTGACAAAACAAAAGTCATGATCATTAAATCCAACAAGATCACATATGATACTTTTGTATATGACAACAACAGCTTGGAGGAAGTGTCTTCATAAAAATATCATAGAATTGATATTCACCACAAGCTCAACTGGAATTATAGCATTGAGAAAAGGATAAATGGAGGATGGAAAGCTTATTATGGGCTTGCAAACAATTGTAAATCAACTGATCTTTGGATATGGGATAAGAAAAAACTCCTCTTTAAGACTCTTGTTACTCATTTTATTCTATATGGATGCAAAGTTTTGGGATGCAGTGTCTCTCGAGAATCATGGAGAAAGATAGAGCAAATACAAAACAATTTTATAACCTATAATCTCAAAATTAAAGGAAATACACATCCTATCCCCCTCTTAGAGGCAAGCCTTTCCCCCATTGAGAGCATGTGTAACATACCCATGACGGTGCTAAAAATAAATAAAAAAATCGTCCTCCTTACATGAATAAATGCTCTCTCTCTACGGGTTCTAATTTAGACAGTCAGGAAACTAGCTCGGCCTTCCAGTCAAGGATCTCTGATTCTAAATCCAAGTGACTCTTTGAGACCTTGATGGTATCATTCTATAATTAAACACAAAACCTTTTGACTACCTGGTGCAGGTCTAAGGGTACCCACGACCTCTATTTGCGCATTGACGAAATATTGAATTTTAGGTGCCAACTCCTTTTTCGTTAACCCCCTCCTTCATATGGCCTTGGGCTATGACCTCTTGGAAGGTATGTGATTGTGGGTGCATCCAAGGGTGGTTTCAAACCAACCCTCTTTTCACCCCGCAATTCACTACAAAGTGCCATGTATGCCTTTGGCGATACTGTGGTTTCAATTGTGGCCCGCTCAGGGAAAATTAAGACCCGAGCATGTTCTGGCCCTGCATTTCTTTCTAACTGTTGATCTCTTTCTTTCGACGATGATCTGTGATCAATGGCTGCTATCTATCCTCCTTTCATGTCTTTCACGTGTCTTCCCAAACCTCCCTGATCTATCGACACGTAGTTCCCTTCCAAATCAATGGTTACGATTGGTTCCGGCAATTTGGCCTTCGGGAGTTTCAACTCTCAAACTCTCACTTCCCCCTTAGTAGCTATCTTCTAGAGTGGAAGATCTACTGAAACATGTCCCTACAAATGTGCGGCTATGATTTCCTCCACGAGTCTGGCCTTTGGGAGTTTCAGTTCTCAAGCTATCATTTCTTCTGGAGAGATTTCTCCAAAACGACAGATTGTCTACCATGCGTCCTCCTCAATCGATGGTTCTGCTCTTGCCTCGGGACTTTGGCCTCCTCAACCAGAATGACGGTCTTTCAACTCCCTCCTCAATCAATGATCGAGATCTTCTCTGGGTCTTCATACCTTTTCCTCCTCTCTTTCCTTCCGGGGTTCTAGATCTAGCATCGTGTGCCCACCTTCATATCGACGACACTAGTCGCTTCGGATTTTTGGGATTAAGAAATCTCAAATCTCAACTCTCACTTTTTCCCAATTATTTTGATGCCCGAGTCCTCAAACTCTCGGATCTTCTTCCACCTGTCAACCTCGACGATGGACGGTTCCAATGATTTCAGAACTTCAAGACTTTGCAAATGCCGCTCTCCTGGGCACTTTCAAGGTTTTAGGCATCGTGCACTTTCCTTGGGATCCAACGATTGTTGGTCGTCGCGCTCAGATTTGATGGCCTAGATCTAATCTCCCCCTGCGGGCTCTTCAAATTGTTTAGACGTGGATTCCAATGATCTAGATCTTTCATAGTGCTCGATCCAACGGTCACTGTTGCTCCTCCTCCCAAGCTTTCGCTTTCTTCCCTGACTTGGAAAATTTCAGATATTTCGAAGGTCTCGACCTTCAATTTACTTTCTACGAGCCCTGGTGTATGTGTCTCAACTTCCACTTTCCCTCCTGAGCTTACGAACTTGAAACAATTTCGCCTCTTGGACCTCATCTGTTGTTCTGAAAAGTGCTTGTCTCTTCTGAGCTTGGTCCTTAGGGAATTTTGAATTCCCACGTAATCCTTGCATTAATTTTCTTGCGTCGGATCAACGGTCCACGACCTTCCTCGATCCCATGGTCCAGATCACATCGCAACTTTGAGTTTCAGAAGTTTAATCGCGCCAACGTGCGATTCTCCCGATGTGTGAACTCCGATTTCGTCAATCCGATGGTTAAGGAGGGTCTCGATAGATCCTTGGATCTACGATCCAGGTCACATCGCTACTTTAGGTTTCAGAGGATCCGTCCCCTTCACAATGATTACCAACATTCATCGAACTTGCGAAG
This sequence comes from Picea engelmannii, assembly GCA_009831015.1. NCBI lineage: Eukaryota > Viridiplantae > Streptophyta > Pinopsida > Pinales > Pinaceae > Picea > Picea engelmannii. Next base: position 732,745 of record ML788365.1, read on the forward strand.
ACTGAGGGAGTCGAGGCGTTAACGCATGTGCCCCTTCTTCAAATCTAATGGTCACGACAGACCTTGGATCCTCTCGAACGGATCTCGTCCGCTCATCTTCCAAATGAAAGGAGATTCCCTTTTGATACTTGAATCTCACTATGCTTCCTGAGCTTTGTTGGCTCTGAAAGGCTTAAGAGTTTTGCGCTCTTTCTCTTGAACGTAATGCTTGGAAGAATTCTTTTGCGCATCCCTTACGTTCAATTACTCAAATCTAGAACCTAAGATGGTCTCGGTCTCTGCCCACCTTTTAGAGACTCGGTGCATACATGCACTACCTCTCCTGAGCTTAATAGACTCTGTCCTCACAGTGATTGCGGGGTTCAACCTCCATAGTCAGGGGTGTACTCACTTAACTCTAGGACGGTGAGGGAAATTCCCTGGGGAAAGTTTTTTCGAGGAATTAAACTAGAGCATAAGGAAAATAAAGCAGATGTAGAAGTTCTCAAGGAAAGAATGCATACTCTTAACATAATCATTCAATACACAAACCATTTACAGGCATATAAATACAAGCATGCATCCATTATTTTCAATTCAAAGCACAAGGCATAAAAACACTTATCAGAACCATAAGGCGTGATGCGACTGCTGAAAGGGGTGCTCGTTTCCACCCAACCATAGGCTTAGTCACTCCCAATGGATTTATCACTGGCCACCCCCGAGCTTAAGCCACGATGCTTTGAGATTCAATCTCTTACTTCCAGCTCAACAGAAGTTAGGGTCGAAGGTTACTCTCCTTCTCCCAATACAGAAATAGATAAGGATGAAGGTTACTATCTTTCTCCTGGCTCAATCTCTATTTTCTATGATCAGAACTCATTATTCCTCTTTCAGTCCTTCCTTCGACCCGAGAGTTTCCGCTCTCGTCTCTGCATTTTCTTCGCAGGTCTTCCTCTGCCCACCAAACTTATTTTCTTGCCTTCCTCAACAAGGTTGCATGTGGCTCAAATTCCCAGTCTGTGGTCAGGTCTGAAAGCCTTATGGATGGGCGGTCTGCTCCATCCCCTCATTAAATCTTGAGGAGGCCTTCCCACCTACCAACCCGACTATAATTCATTCTTGGGTCAGAGGGTTGTTCTGATCTGAGCAATTAATTCCAGCATGGTACTGGTTCGGTGGAGGTTAACAAAACCATTATGTGTCCCCTCCACCACCTTTCATAGCATTCATGGTTTTCTCTTAGCACATCCCCTCTTTTAGTAGTCATGCAACACGTAACCATTTTCTATTAAAATAACAAAATTTACATTCATTGACCTTTTGTACAAAGGTCCATGAAATCAAACATTCACACCTTTAGGTTTGCCATAATTCCTTGGCCAATATAGTTATATTAACAGACTAGGGGAAATAGCGTGTTACAATTCCCTCGCCCTTAAAGGAACATTGTCCTCTATGTTCTATCTGTCGACATGACATGTATGTACAAGAGTAAAAAAAATCAGATATGCCTGTCTCATGGCATCCTCCATTTCCCACATAGCCTCATTTGGGCCAAAGTGTTTCCACTGCACCTTGACCTGTGCAATGGTTCGGTTCCTGAGTGACATTTACTTCTTGTCTAATATGTATTGGGGTTCTAGCAGGAATTCTCCCTCCGGCTCCACCTGGATCACAAACCAGTCAATTATATGATTAGCATCATGTACATATTTCTTCAATAATGAAACATGGAAAAAATTATGTGCCTTTACAGTGGGAGGAAGTGCTAGCCTATAGGCTACAGGTCCCACTCTATTTAAGACTTCAAAGGGTCCACAATATTGAGGTGCCAATTTGGCACAAGCTCCCATTCTCAGGGAACTCTTCCTGGGTCTAACTCTGAGATATACATGGTCTTCGGTCTTGAACTCTCTGGGAGTTCTCTTTCTATCGACGTAACTTTTCTGTCTATCCTAAGAAATCTTCAGAGTTTGTCTTATATGAACCACTTGTTGTTCCATTTCTTTCAGCATGTCGGGTCCGATTCTAATTATGTCCACTGGGTTACTCCAGCTGATTAGTATCTTGCACTATCTACCATAGAGGGCTTCAAAAGGGCTCATTTTCAAGGATTCCTAATAACCGTTGTTGTAGGCAAACTCTACCAATGGTAGGTAGTCTTCCCACTTCTTAGGATGATGAATTACATGCATCCTTAACATGTCTTCTACTATTTGGTTCACTCTTTTTGTCTGTCCATCAGTTTGAGGGTGATAAGTCGTGTTGAACAACAATTTTGTCTCAAAACTAGCCATTATGGATTTCCAAAAACTTGAAGTGAATTTAGTATATTGGTCAAATACAATTTCCTTGGGCATGCCATGCGGTCTAAATATCTCCTTCATTAAGATGTTGGCAATATCTATGGCCTTGCAAGTTGATTTGACAGGAACGAAATGAGCATACTTACTCAATTTGTCCACCACAACCATGATGGCATCATTTTGCTTGGTCGAATTTGGTAATCCGGCGATGAAGTCCATGGAGATGGTTTCCCATTTCCATTCTGGGATCGGTAGGGGCTGTAACAATCCTGCTGGATGTTGGTGTTCTTTCTTAACTTATTGGCATTCTAGGCACTTAGCTAAATAGTTAGCTATGTCTTTCTTCAATCTAGGCCAATGGAATTGTTTCCTAGTGGTCGTGATCATTTTCTGATATCCTAGGTGACCGGTATATGGTCTCTTATGTAGTTCATCCATTATGAACCTCTTCAAGTCATCACAATTTGGAACATACAATCTGTTTCTGTAAGTCAACAGGCCTTCTTCAAGCATCTGGTAGCCTTCATATTTTAGCCCTGTAGGCTCTTGCCTTAGGTATGAGATCATGGTCTTGAAGAATGCATATGTTTCTTGTGCATTCCTAACTCTTTCCCTGACATCTGTTTCACAGGTGCTTACCGCTGCTAGATGAATCGTTTTTATACTCCTGCTAAGGGCATTGACCACCCTATTTTCCTTTCCTTTGATGTGTTTGATTTTGAAATCAAACTTACTCATGAGAGCCATCCACCTAGCTTGTCTGGCATTGAGTTTTGGTTGATCAAACAAGTGTCTCAATCCACAATGGTCTGTCATAAGCACAAATCTCCTACCTAGGAGGTAGTGCCTCCACATTTTTAAAGCATGTACTATGGCAGCCAACTCTAGGTCATGGGTCACATAATTGATCTCATGCTCATTTAATTTCATGGATGTGTAGCAAATTACACGTCCTTCTTACATAAGGACTCCTCTGAGTCCTTCCTTGTAGGCATTTGTACACATGATGAAATCATTATCCGGGTCTGCAATCTTTAGCACGCGTGCATGGGTCAGGAGGTATTTCAGTTCCTGAAATATTTCTTCACATTTTGATGTCCAAATGAATTTAATCCCCTTTTCTTGAAGGGCAGTGATTGGACAACTAATCTTGGAAAACCCTTTTATGAACCTTCTATAGTATCCTGCTAAGCCCATGAAGGACCTAATATCGGATACATCCTTCGGGGTAGGCCATTCCATAATAGATCTAATCTTGTCGGGGTCTACTTCCACCCCTTCCTTAGATATGACATGGCCTAAGGAATGGACTTGATTTTGAAACAAATCCCACTTGCTAAACTTAACGTAGAGCTAATGCTCTCTTAGTACTTGAAGTATGCATCTAAGATGTTCTTTGTGCCATCTTTCTTTTTCACAAACAAGACGGGCACTCCCCATGGAGATACATTGGGTCAGATGTAGCCTTTTTCCATCATCTCCTTTAGTTGTAGCTTGAGCTCAACCATCTCTGGTGTGCTCATTCTATATGGCGTTCTAGATGATGGTACCACTCCTGGTGTAAGTTCTATCAAGAAGTCGATATCCCTTCTCGAAGGTAGGCTTGGTACCTCTTCTGGGAACACGTCCTTGTATTCTCTTAATATGGGGTGGTCCTCTAGGTTTGGTCTGTCATTCTCAACAGATTCCAGTACCTGTATGGCATATAAGGAACACCCCTTTCTGCAATACTTTTTCATTTGAAAGGCTGATATTTGTCTCAATGAGACAAGATTTTGAATCCCTTGGATGGTCGTCTTTCCCCCTTCTTCATTTACACATTCTAAAGTTTTACGATAGCAGTCCAATTTAGTTTTATAAGCAGCCAACCAATCCATACCAATCAACAAGTCATAAGATCCAAGGGGAAGTATGTTAAGGGTCGCTCGGGTGGGCAATCCACCCATGATGAATTGATAGGCCGGTATGACCTCTGCCACCTTTCTTTTGGTCTCAGTGGCTAATCGCACAAACCACGGTTTAACATGTCGAATTGGTTGCAGTTTACACTTATCAACAGTTTGAGGGGCCACATAACTCAAATTAGAACTTGGGTCAATTAAAATAGAAACTAGATGGTTGGCGATCATAACTTCCAGCTCCACCACTGAAGCTTGGTGGTCGGCTTGATTATTATCCAAGGCTGCATAGATTTGTGGCATGCTCCTAGCCACATCATTGACGGTGGTAGCTTCTTGGATATTGCAGACTCTCTTACTATTCTATTGTCTGTGTGGGCAGTCCCTCAATCGATGATCTTCTCCACAGCTTCAACATTTTAAGGGTTCCTTCTTTAGGTTATCGGTCTTTTCTGGGACTGTCTTAAAAGGTTTATTTCAACTTTGAGAGGGGAAATTTTGCTGATATACACTTCTAGTAGGAAGGCTCCTTCTAGAATATTTTCCATAGTTATGAAATCTTAAGGATTTAAACCCCTTCTTCTGGAATCCTAAACTACTCTTATTGATCCAGGGGATCAAATTTTGCTCAAAAATTCAAAGTGCTCGAAATCGCTTCAAATCGAACGAGAGCGTAGGCCTCGTCATTACGAACCCAACGCAACTCGTTTGGGTTCAAACGAACATCGGGAGTGAGAGATATCGCGTTCTGTTCGAAATGACAAACATGCAAAAAAAAGGGTGCTGACTGTACAATCTGTACGGCTGCTGACGTGGCAGTCCGTACGACACGTGGCAGGGCTGAGTGGCAGACATTTGGAAGATGTGGATGAATTAAATTGTGACACTTGGCAGTATTTGGTTGGTTGTATGGTGCCACGTGGCCCAGTCATGGGCTGCCACGTGGCACCTTGTTATTGGTTGTTGTATAAAATTTTATTGGAGTCCACCGGGTTCGAACCCGTGACCTCCACCCACGAGTACAACCTTTGCAAAGTTTGCATTACCAATGCGACACACCATAATCCTTGTTATATATATGGTTTCATATTTATTTAAGTTTGAGTTTGTTATGTATTGGCGCGGGGGTTCGGGCTGGGGCTTAGCCCCAGCCCACGGTTGCATACATTATAACAATATGACCATATGTATTACCATATGTACGTGCGTGGGTATGCATTTTGGTTGGATTTGAATTCAGTTAAACGGTTATACAAATGCCCGCCATTTGTCACGATTTTACTTTCCCTTAAAAGTTTGAGCCCCGTTTACGTTTGCACGTGGTCACATGGGCCACATGACCTCGCCCTTGATGGTTAGGAGCTAGGTGCGCCCGTAACCGTCCTACAGTTTGCATGGTTTGCACGATTGCGTCCGATGCTGAGTTTTAACGCTTAAATATGCGTGTGGGCTAGGTTGAGCCAAGAGGGGTGCGATTTGTAGATGTAGAGACAACAAGTTTGAAGGGGGACTTCCAGGAAGCCTATCTTCATCAATTTTTGGCCAAACGAGGTGTCGAAAAAGCCCAGCTAGGGGTTTTTGGACGTTCTGAAGCCATTGGAGCAGTCTATTTGGCATTTTGAGCATTGTAAAGCACATTTTTGAGCACTTTGAGAAAATAATACAAAAGATCCATTGGAAGCTGGACCAGGAGATGTAGCCCAAGAGAGGGGTGAACTCCTTTATCATTTGTTGTGTTATGTGTTTTATGTTCACTGTTGTTGCTGCTATTTATATGCATTTTTGATGAGTAATTTCTATAAAAGTTGTGTTGCAAAGTTGATCCATTTGCATTTTAACACATGAATTAAATCTTGCAAATAATTTCAAGAATACAAGTCTTCTTCATTTTTAGATCAAGTTGGTATCAGAGAATAGGTTTTTGAAGACTTGATTATTTGCAAGTGTTTTGTTTTCTGATGCTCACAAGGTTGAAAATCACAAGAGGAGAAGGTCAACTTGTAGAGCCAAGTTCTCATCCTTCAAGGAGGAAGCTTATATCATCACTGCAAGTTTCAAGGAGGCATTCACCAAGTATGGCTCATGAGGAGAGTCATGAACATGTTCCTGCAGAAGATGAAGATCTCAGAAAGGCTATCATGGAAATGAGAGAGATGATGAAAATCTTGATGGAAAGGAATACAAGGTCGCAAGGTGAAGGCTCCAACCCTTCAAAGCACAAGGGAGACAATGGTGATAAAACTCCAAATGGAAATGGAGGGCATGGTGCTTCTCCACCACCCTCACCTCCATCTTCTTCTTCTTCTACCAATTCAAGACCTCTTCCGAATTCTCCAAAAGGACATGGTAAAACTCCTTCACAAATTCCTTCATTAAAGCTTGATATTAAATTTGAATTGCCAATG
>ML788365.1:751538-781020 GCA_009831015.1 Picea engelmannii
CCACCATTGCAGAGAAGGAAATTGGATGCAGCAATCTGGGAACCGCCAATTTGGAGGAGCAATTGTACCCGGTATGCATTGTCGAGGAGGATTTAACGCTGGAGGACCTGTCGACCTTGGAAGCGCCAAGCGACATAGCGAAGGCTGGCAGTGCGGATGGATATCACACTCTCGGGATGGATGCCGATTTGCCTGGCTGTATCGTTGAGGAAGAAGCTCCTTGGCAGAGCATGGATATACTGTTTGATGCTGGAGACGCGCAGGGTGACGAGAAGCAAACAGAGGAAAGGAGCGGGGGGCAGGATGACGAGAAGCATAGCGTGCCCTTCGACGGAGGTGACATGCATGGGTTTCTTTCACGCGAGGAGCACCTGTCACTACTGTTCGAGCTCCGAATCCACATGGATGACCTGGAACACCGTGCACACATCATGGGACAACGCCTAGACGTCCTGTTCGATGCCCACTCTGATGCTCCAACTCGACGCAAGTGTCCACTCTGCGCGCAGTCTTACGCCATCCCGGCTGGCTCCACGTGGAAGACCAACGAAGACAACAGGTCACCAATCCCATAGGATGTTCTTGTTTTATGGTTTTAGCTTTATTTTACTGTTTCATATGCCACTAGACTTCAGGCACCTGTCCTGGTTTCCTTCGGGCAGGACAGGTGCCAATGGATTATAGTTGTTTTTGCCATGTTTATATGCTGGTTTCCGGTCTCCGGCAGCATTCTGGACGTTCTAGACTCTTGACCATGTATACTCTGTTACAGATTTTTGATAATACATAATAGCAGGATCCTCCCCCTTTTTTATTTAAAAAAAAAAAAGATAAAACAAATTTAGACATTTCGAAGATACAATTCAAACACGGATAGATGATAGATTAGTAGGGTTCAAGATTCAATAGCATACAATGAAAGCTAGAATGCAAGTAATGGAGAAACAAAAGCAATCAACCCAAGAAGGAGAGGTTGAAGAAAATCACAACTTGAGAGATAGGATTAAAGATCTAGAAGAAAAACTAACCAACAATTTGGCCCTAACTAGTCTGGAAAACAAATTGGATATGAATCCCATCAAAGAGGAAATGGATAAGATAATCGAATTGGATCATGAACATAATAAAAGAGCCTTGAACCTCATAATTTTTGGTATTAAAGAACTACAAGAGGAGGATACACTAACAATAATAAAAGAAGAACTAAAAAATAAATCAGAAATTGAAACAACTTACCTCATAGAAGGAAAGAGTATAGGAAAAATAATTGAACATAAATATAAGTTGATTCATGTCAAAGTAAGTTGTACTAATCATAAATATAACATACTCAACAAATCTTTGAGCTTAAAAGGGTTAAGAATATTTATAAATGAAGACCTCATTCCTAAAGACCAAGCCGAATTAAGGAAGGAATTTCAAAATGTAAAGGAAGCCAAGAAAAAAGGAAAATTGACAATAATTAGAAATTGAAAAGCTATTGTTAGGGATAGAGACCAGAAGGATAACAATAAATAGGATTTTGGTACACTTGAGATCCTTTTTTAGAATTGTTGTGGCTTTCCATGGCAAGAGGTCCTATGTTAAGTTGGATAGATAAATACCGATACATGTAGTCAATATTACTACAATAAATTAATTAATTTATTGTCTTGCAACTGTTATAAATACAAATTAATTAATTTGTTTTCTTACAACTGATTATAAACAATAATAATAATCATCATTAATCTTTATATATCTCACATGGATGATATATATACATATTTTTATGTGAATAATTTTATAGACATTCTTTTATAAATACTTTAAATTTAATATTATTAATATCAATATTAAAAGACCGACATAAAAATTAAATTCTGGTCTAAATTTCTAGAAGTTTAAGTATAAGAAAAATGATAATCTTGACTAAATGTATGCAAAATTAATTAAAATGTTAAAAATATATATTTATGTTCAAAACAATAATATAAAATAATATTTATAAAATTAGGAAATAAGTGAAATCAAAAAATAAAAATATGGAAAATGATATTTTAAAATAAATTTATAAAATATTAAAAATGGAAAATATTTTATTTTAAAACAATATTAATAAAATAAAAAAATAAATCATTTAATAATTAAATTTTTGAGAATATGTTTATTTAAATTTAATAATTTATTTTTTAATTTAATAAATTTATAAATTAATTATTAATTTTTTATTATTATTATTTTAAATTAAAATATATAAAATATTAACTGGTTATCTCACTCTTAATATTCTAAATCTCACATGTACAATCATGTCAAAAAGGTTAATCTTAATATATCTTACATGTACAATCATCTAAAAAAGGATAATCTTAAGATTGACTAAAGCTAAAAACATGAGAACACTAGTTTGGAAATTTAGAAAAAAATATATTTTAATGGTGAAAATTATATATTTTGGATATTTTGAAAGCGTTGAGTCAATTTATGTATTAAAAATATAATTTAAATAATTTAAAATTATGATTTCTACATTATCAAATTTGTAAATTTCGTAGTAATAATTACAAAAAAATTAAAAAATTATAACAATTAGATTGCACCCATTAGACAATGGTAATAACTAGCAACTCTTAACAATTAGATTGCACCCAAAATTATACCAATTTTGCACGATTTTTGTTAGGAATTCAACGATGCACCATGTTTCTGCATTTGAGCAAAGCAACAAAAGGTCATTGTATTATTTTACGTGCCAAGGGGATTCTGGGGCATTGTAAGAAGAATATAACCGACCTTATACTCGTTTTTCCGAGTTCTTCGAGAGGAATGCAAGGGTGATGTCATTTTCTACGTTAGAGCAACATATTTAAGGCATCTTCAACTCTTGTATTGTAAATTCTTTTTATTGTACTTGAAGCATTTGAGCATTAATAAAGTGATTCAAAATTTGTTTATGTAAGATGGATTATGTAAGTTATGATAATCAGTTAAAGTGTTTCTTTGAGTAAGATAAGCCAATTCCATGCCATAAGCACTGTCAATAAAATATTTTGGAATAAGAAAGTGGTATTGAACTTAGCGATATTTTTCAGATCAAGTGTTGTATAGGTTCTATCCATTTTTGGATCAACAAAATGCTCATTTTTCTAAACTATATCTTCCTATACTATAATCAAACCCCCAACAAAAAGAAAACATATGCAACACAGTGCAATGTACCAACCTAAAAACAACATTTCTATATAGCACATGCAAAATAATGCATTTCTCCCTAACTCTACACTCACACCATCTCCATAGCATCAATTAACTGCAAAAAAAGATGAAAAATACATGTCGACAATAGGGAACCACAAAATAACAATCATGACCTAATTTTCCCTGACATATAGCATACAATGAACATTATTTCTTACACTGTGATGCACATTTCCACAACCACAAAATTAGAACTCTTGCAACTCACCACTTCCTACACTTGCAAATCCAAAATAGCCTCGTCTCTCTGAACAATAACAGATGATGTAGTAGATAAACCCATTAAGAACCCCCCCCAAAAAAGTAAACAACACACCCTTTCTCCATGATCACCTTTGAATGCCTTCATATTACACAGTCTCTGTAACAACCCCTCACCCACTTGACTTGCTCCTGGAAAAACCAACAACACAACGAAAGCAACTGCACTATGCACAAAGCAACCTCTATCAAACAACAACCAGACAAACTATAAAAGAACAACACAACATCAAAATAAACACAATCTTTCCCTAATCACCTTTGACTATTTTCAGCCTACACAATCTCTAAAACAACCCCGACCTGAATTGACTTGCTTGTGGAAAAACCAACAACACAATAGAGCTAACCACACTATGCACAAAGCAAACTCTATCAAACAACAACCACATAAACTAATTGCAAAATACATATATTAATACGACGACCAACTGGTTAGAAGCAAGATACTTGATGCACATAACCCCTTACCCACCTCACCTTCCTTGCTTATAGAACAATATAATGTTAAAAAAAATTCAATTAAATCTCCTTGTAACCCGTGAAACCTATCGCACATAATCATGCCAAGCAATACACATAAATCCCTTCAAAATTGATGAACCGTATCAAATTTAATGAACAATCGAAGCACAATAATTCATATATATCTATTAAAATAATTCTATATGTCGTATAGTAAATATATATGCATCTTGTCTGGCTCGTTGCTTTGAATGCCACTAATTTCCAGCTAGCACCATAACAAGCTTTACAAACCATCATGGTCTCCGAACTTTGAGACTCGTATATGCAACCCTTCCAACCATCCGCTAAACTTGCATAATTAAATTTCTTATTCCATTCCTACCGTCGGCCTGACAATAAGATGTTTTTTTGAATGACCAATCAGAGCACATAAAAAAAATTAGATCACTCCCAACAAAGTTTAACATTGAAAAACATCACCAAATTTTTGGTCAACACCAAAAGAAAAACACAACCAATGCAAAAACAATTATTATAATCCTAGACATTTGACAAAGACTAAAAAAAACATTAAAATTAAAATTTACCTTAATTTTACAATTTAAAATTAAAATATATATATATATATATAAATTTTTAAGAGATATTTTAACATAGATTAATATATCTCAATAGTATTGGAAATTAATACAAGATTAATTAAATACCTAACAACATTGATAAAAATTGATTGAACTAACATATACAATATAATTTAATTCAATATTAAAACATATAAAAGTCGAATAAATGAATGAAATCTCAGTTTAGTTAAGATGTTTGCACTTCAAATCTTATACATATATAATTTAATTCAAGTCAATAATACTACATATTAAAGTTGAATAAACAATGAATTGTTAGTGTAATTAATATTTTATTTTATAGTTATGCGCTCATCACTATATGATATTTAGTGTTAATTTTTAATTAATTAAAATAAGTTTTAAAATTATTTAAGATGAAAGTGAAAGTTAAGTGAAAAATAGTATTGGTGTATTAGTGGTTGAGTGCTTTGAGTTTCACTACAGAGTGTTGGGTTCAATTCCTAGAGTTAGTTGCCTACATAGTTAGATGTTTTGATCCACATTGATTTGAAGGTTTCCCACAATTTTTTTCTTAAAAAAAAGTTGTGAGAAAATTAATTGAAAAAATTAATAAAAATATTTTCAATTTAAAATAAATATAATAAGAACAATGAGTGTAATACAATTTGAGTGCACCTAATGATAAAGACCATGTGTTTCTCATATGTAGACTTTAACAATCAAATTGATGACCTTCAAAATAGATTATTATTATTAATAATAAGTTTATAAAGAGTGCAATTTTCATCCAAAAATTCAAATATATGTCATGAATATTTTGCATTAATATATATATATATATATATATTATAAAAGAAAATTAATGTAACATAATCTAAAAAATTATAGAATCATTAGAAAAAAGGAGAGAAGAAAGAGATGCAAAACTCCAAATAGACTTAGAATCATTAGAAAAAAGGAGTGAAGAAAGAGAAGTAAAACTCCAAATAGAGTTTGAGGCAATGATTGATAAAAAAAAATTAGACTTTTCGAAGATACGATTCAAACACAAATAGATGATAAATTAGTAGGGTTCAAGAGTCAATTGCAGACAATGAAAGCTAGAATGCAAGTAATGGAGAAACAAAAACAATCAACCCAAGAAGGAGAGGTTGAAGAAAATCACAACTTGAGAGATAGGATTAAAGAGCTAGAAGAAAAACTAACCAACAATTTGGCACTAACTAGTCTGGAAAACAAATTGGATATGAATCCCATCAAAGAGGAAATGAATAAGCTAATCGAATTGGATCATGAGCATAATAAAAGAGCCTTGAACCTCATAATTTTTGGCATTAAAGAACTACAAGAGGAGGATACAGTAACAATAGTAAAAGAAGAACTAAAAAATAAATTAGAAATTGAAACAACTTACCTCATAGAAGGAAAGAGTATAGGAAAAATAATTGAACATAAATATAAGTTGATTCGTGTCCAAGTAAGTTGTACTAACCATAAATATAACATACTCAACAAATCTCTAAGCTTAAAAGGCTTAGGAATATTTATAAATGAAGACCTCATTCCTAAAGACCAAGCCGAATTAAGGAAGGAATTTCAAAAGGTAAAAGAAGCCAAGAAAGAAGGAAAATTGGCAATAATTAGAAATCGAAAAGCTATTGTTAGGGATAGAGACCAGAAGGATAACAATAAATAGGATTTTGGGACACTTGGGATCCTTTTTTGGAATTGTCGTGGCTTTCCATGGCAAAGAGGTCCTATGTTAAGTTGGATCCCGAGTGATATTGATATTTTTTGTCTAGTTGAAACATGGGAGCATGAAGAGTCTAATGTCCCTAACATAGAAGGATTTTTCTTGTGGTTGGCATGGAACAAAAAAATCACACCGTAGAGGAATATCAAGCATAGTCTGTTATATTAGAAAGAGTATTTCTCCTTACATTCAACTTCATAAGATCGACCCTCTCAATCAATACATTTGGATAGAAATTTCAGACATCGATGATAAGAAGATGTATATAGCAATTTGTTATTTTGCACCTATTAATTCTACTTTTTATAAGAAAAATAATCTAGATAGAAATTGTCCCTATAATACTTTAGAACAAGATATTTATAGTTTGAGAAATTAAGGTGATATCCTCCTGCTAGGAGACTTTAAAGCTAGAACTACAACTAACCAAGCTATTATTTTAAGCAATGATTCCAACCATAATCCTTTATGGCTAGATGAGGACCTTGTTTTAGCTAATATCTACAAAAGAAGCTCTGAAGACCTAACTGAGAATCTGTTTGGTACTGAGCTAGTCAAGTTCCACATTTCTCAAGACCTTATAATTTGCAATGGAGTAATGAAGTGGCCAAACTCCAACCAAATGACTTGTATTCATGGTCTAGGTAGTAGTGTCGTGGATTATGTGATATCTCATATCCCTGTTTCCAACCAAATAGTAATTTTTGACCTTTTAAATGAAAATGCACCCAACTTTGATCATAGAGCTTTAACCCTAACTCTAAACTTTGCCATGCATAGGAGCACCATTGAAGAAAATTCTAATAATCAAAGGAAACTGTTTTTTGACAAAAGTAAAGTTGACATTTTCTCAAATGATTTAAATAACGAATTACATCTCCTAACTTATAAGGACAACATTGAAGACCTCTATCATAATTTTACAACTACCCTTGCCACTTCTATTAACAAGTTCTCTTTCGAGGTGACATGTAAAAAGAAGAATAGAACAACCAACCCTTGGTATGATAAAGAATGTAAAATTGCTAGGAAATTCATTAGGGATGCGTCTAATGAGTCCTTAAAACTCGATAAGATCAGTACGTACAAATCATCAATTAATAGGGAAAAAATGTACTCTATAAATAAAAGGCAAGAGCGACTTTTACACCTATCTAAGCTTGATCCTAAGAAGTTCTAAAGGAAAATTCTAATTCAAAATACTAAAGAAAATAATATGATTCCCTTAAGGGACTGGAATTCCTACCTTAAAAGTCTTTACGAGTTCCCTCATGCCATGTACACCATTCATATTGTTCCTACAAAGGATGAAGTTTTTTCTTTGGATGACATAGAGTTCGAGGTTAAGCGGCTTGCAAATGGGAAATCTAAGGACATTGAAGGCTACCAAGTTGAAAGTTTTAAAATCGAAGGGCCTATCGTCATCCCTCACATACACAAGCTCTTCAATTTACGAGTCAAGCAGGGCTTCCATAAACCCTGGACCCAAAGCCTCATTGTACCTATTTTTAAAAATGGGGATAGAAACATTCCCTCTAATTATAGGACCATTATGATTAACCTGATTTTAGCCAAGCTATATGGAATTATTTTGGAAAAAAAAAAGATTATCCTTTAGCTAGAAAGTCACAGTAAAAGAGCTAAAGGCCATACCAGTTTTAGGAGATATCATTCAATTGTGGACCATCTTGCTACCCTCATGACCATTGCAGATGAGTTCTGCAATACTAAAACCAATCTTTTGTGTTGTTTTGTTGACTTTAGAAAAGCTTTTGACACAGTTCCCAAGAAAAAACTTTGGGATAGGTTGAAAGAGATAAAAGTGCCTTTCGAGTTGAGGACTATTGCTATGAGGTTATATGAGAACGTTATTTCTAAGTTTAAGAACACCGAGGGTTGGTCGAAAGAAATTAAATTCAATATTGGAGTCAAGCAAGGTTGTCCCTTTTCCCCTATCCTTTTTGGCATATACATTAACAAGTTAGAAGGGTGTTTGGAGGAAGCAAGTTGTGTCGGCCCAACTCTCTTTGGTATAGTCATCAATCTTCTTCTTTATGATGATGATATCGTTCTTATGGTGAGGAGTCCCCATGATCTTGGAGAGAAACTAAGAATCCTCATGGATTTTTGCGCCAATATGGGTATGACTGTTAATACTGATAAAACAAAAGTCATGATCATTAAATCCAACAAGATCACATATGATACTTTCGTATATGACAACAACAACTTGGAGGAAGTGACTTCATACAAATATCATAGAATTGATATTGACCACAAGCTCAACTTGAATTATAGCATTGAGAAAAGGATAAATGGAGGATGGAAAGCTTATTATGGTCTAGCAAACAATTGTAAATCAACTGATCTTTGGATATGGGATAAGAAAAAACTCCTCTTTAAGACTCTTGTTACTCATTTTATTCTATATGGATACAAAGTTTTGTGATGCAGTATCTCTCGAGAATCATGGAGAAAGATAGAGCAAATACAAAAGAATTTTATAACCTATAATCTCAAAATTAAAGGAAATACACCATATCCTATCCCCCTCTTAGAGGCAAGCCTTTCCCCCATTGAGAGCATGTGTAACATACCCACGACGGTGCTAAAAATAAATTAAAAAATCATCCTCCTTACATGAATAAATCCTCTCTCTCTACGGGTTCTAATTTAGACAATCGGGAAACCAGCTCGGCCTTCTGGTCAAGGATCTATGATTCTAAATCCAAGCGACTCTTTGAGACCTTGATGGTCTCATTCTGTAATTAAACACAAAACCTTTTGACTATCTGGTGCAAGTCTAAGGGTACTCGCGACCTTTGTCTGCGCACTGACGAAATATTGAATTTCGGGTGCCAGCTCCTTTTTCGTTAACCCCCTCCTTCATATGGCCCTGGGCTATGACCTCTTGGAAGGTATGTGATTGCAGGCATGTCCAAGAGTGGTTTCAAACCAACCCACTTTTCGCCCCGCAATTCACTACAAAGATCCACGTATGCCTTTGGCGATACCGTGGCAATATTACGGTGATAAATACAAATTAGAGTTGAACAGATAGATACCGATACAATGGTTCCTATTTAATATGTAGTCAATATTACTACATATTAAAGTTGAATAAACAATGAATTGTTAGTGTAATTAACATTTTATATTATAGTTATGCACTCATCACTATATGATATTTAGTGTTAATTTTTAATTAACTAAGCTAAGTTTTAAAATTATTTAAGATGAAAGTGAAAGTTAAGTGAAAAATAGTATTGGTGTATTAGTGGTTGAGTGCTTTGAGTTTCACCACAGAGTGTTGGGTTCGTGTTGGGTTCAATTCCTAAAGTTAGTTGACTACATAGTTAGATGCTTCGATCCACATTGATTTGAAGGTTTCCCACAAAATTTTCCTTAAAACAAGTTATGAGAAAATTAATTGAAAAAATTAATAAAAATATTTTTAATTTAAAATAAATATAATAAGAACAATGACTGTAATACAATTTGAGTGGGCCTAATGGTAAATAACATGTGTTTCGCATGTGTATATTTTAACAATCAAATTGATGACCTTAAAAATAGATCATTATTATTATTAATACATTTAAAAAGAGTGCAATTTTCATCCAAAAATTCAAATGTATGTCATGAATAATTTTGCATATATATATATATATATATATATATATATATATATATATATATATATATATATATATAATAGAAATTACAAAGGAAAATTAATGTAATATAATCTAAAAAATTATAGAATCATTAGGAAAAAGGAGAGAAGAAAGAGATGCAAAACTTCAAATAGACTTGGAATCATTAGAAAAAAGGAGTGAAGAAAGAGAAGTAAAATTCCAAATAGAGTTTGAGGCAATGATTGATAAAAAAAAATTTAGACATTTCGAAGATACAATTTAAACACAGATAGATGATAGATTAGTAGGGTTCAAGAGTCAATTGTAGACAATGAAAGCTATAATGCAAGTAATGGAGAAACAAAAACAATCAACCCAAGAAGGAGAGGTTGAAGAAAATCACAACTTGAGAGATAAGATTAAAAATCTAGAAGAAAAACTAACCAACAATTTGACCCTAACTAGTCTAGAAAACAAATTGGATATGAATCCCATCAAAGAGGAAATGAATAAGATAATCAAATTAGATCATAAGCATAATAAAAGAGCCTTGAACTTCATAATTTTTGGTATTAAAGAACTATAAGAGGAGGATACACTAACAATAGTAAAAGAAGAACTAAAAAATAAATAAGAAATTGAAACAACTTACCTCATAGAAGGAAAGAGTATAGAAAAAACAAGGGTGTTATTCAAACTGTACAATGAACAATAAGTTGAATGGAACTATAATATTCATAAATATAATATAAATATAATAAATATAATAATAAATAATATATTAGATAATAAATATAATATAAATATAATAATGCATAATAATAAATAAATAGTACAACTTTTTATATTTAGATATGGTGATTGGTGAAATTCATTGATTATGTAATTAATTCTACATATTAAAGACGTAAAGGGAGCAATAACACTTCAATTCTATCAACCAATTATAAATGAGAAACACAAATATTTTTATTATATACAAAAATATATATTTGTTTTCTTATGTTAAACATTACATTGCATACACAAATTTATGGTAAAAGGCAAATTAATGTGACATCAATGTCACATCAAAAGCAAATTCATTGCTATAGTCCCATGGCAGGGACTAATAATTGAACATAAAGATAAGTTGATTCATGTCAAAGTAAGTTGTACTAAACATAAATATAACATACTCAACAAATCTTTGAGCTTAAAAGGGTTAAGAATATTTATAAATGAAGACCTCGTTCCTAAAGACCAAGCCGAATTAAGGAAGGAATTTCAAAAGGTAAAAGAAGCCAAGAAAAAGGGAAAATTGACAATAATTAGAAATCGAAAAGCTATTGTTAAGGATGCAGACCATAAGGATAACAATAAATAGGATTTTGGTACACTTGGAATCATTTTTTAAAATTGTTGTGGCTTTTCATAGCAAAAAAATACTATGTTAAGTTGAATAAATAATAGAGATACATATGGTCAATATTACTACAATAAATAAATTTATTTATTGTCTTACAATTGTTTTTTTTTTTACAGAAACAGTTATGGGGTGTTTATATTCATCTTGGCCTTAATGCCGAAAATCTGATTACATTGGTGGTTTCTTTGTCCTATTGCATCTCACTGCTAAGGATGAGGGTGCAACTGAAGCTTGAAGATTTCTTCGTTGATAAGGAAGCCAAAGACTCGATTTCAATGATTTTTCCCCCACTTGGAGATACAAACAAATTTGTTTAAAAGTAAGCAGTAAAACATGGCAACAAACAGCTTAAGGAATGGGTTCCCATGATTCTTCTTCGTCTTTCATCTTGATCCCGGCAGAGAGGAGGGCAACTTTGTTGGCTTTGATGTCCGCCTCTTTATTATGAGTTCTCAACACATGATAGTACTTCAAATTCTGGAAAGAGTTTTCCAAGCCTTTGATTCTAATTATCAGCCTTGATAGTTTAAGATCCAAAGCTGGGGAATTGGAAACCATTGCGTTTATAATGATCTGGGAGTCACCTATAACATTGGCTTCATTTATGCTTAAATCTTTGAGGATCTTGAGACCTTGGAAGAGGGCCAAGGCCTCAGCTTGAATGCTGGAAGAATAACCAAGTCCCCAAGCATAGGAATGGATTTTATCCCCAAATGGATTTACAACAACACCTCCTGCACCAACTTTGCCCGGATTGCCCTTTGCTGCTCCATCAAAAAAGAGGGAATGTCTTGCTTGCGATTTGATCCATTCTTGAAAGTCAGTTTCAAATTTCCTTATTTGCCACTCTTTAATAGTAGGGGCTTTTCTGACTACTGGGGGGAATTGTATATCTAGAGTTGATCCCCATGCGATGTCCTGATGGCTGAGATTGGAGTCGTCTTTTATGTCAGTCAAGCATTCATTTATTTGGCCTTTAATCTTGATTTCTAAGGCCTTGGGATTCTGCTTTATATTTCTGAAGACTCTTCTGTTACGTTCTAGCCATATCTGCCAACAGATAACCTTTGGGAGGACCGCCCATGCCGCTTTGATTATCTGGTTTTTAGGGGGAGGGTCGGGATATCTACTTGCCCATTTAGAGAAGAGTTCGGCAGTGGAGCAAGGAAGCACGAAATTAGGATCCAAATCTTGAACAAAGGAAGACCAAATCTGCTTGGAGAAAATGCATTCTAGAATAAGGTGGACTGTTGTCTCTGCATTTTCATTGCACAATGAGCAGATGGAGGGACCGTAGAAACCTTTCTTCTGCAAATAATCATAAGTTAAGATTTTTCCATGGCAGAAGAGCCAGGCAAAAAAGTCTACTTTGGGCCATGAAGGAAAACGCCAGACCCCTTGCCAAGGAGCTGGGTCGGGGGGGGGGGTATGGCCTCTCGTTTAGCTTGGTGTACCCCAGGGAGACGACATAACCTCTGGCATTTGGCCCCCAGCCTTTCCAGTCTTTTTTCCTCGTATGCGTGGGCGCCAAACCGTGCAGAAGATTGAGCAATGTGGTCCATTCGGTGGTCAAATGATCCGACACTTCAATGGGTTTCCAACCTGCCCATTCAGAGTTGTTCCAGCATGAAATATCCCACAACGATCGCAGTCCCTCTCTGTCCATCCAGCAACGCAACGATCTAATGGAGGCTCTGTCTTCTATTGGATCCTTATTCATGATTTTGTCTGTCCAAATGTTGATTTTTTTTCCGTTACCTGGGATCCAGTAGGAGTGCGCAGTAATTAGAGGGGCGGCTTTAGCATACAATTTGAGAAATGTCGAATTAGGCATTTGAATCACATTTTCTAGACATCTGGATCGGGGTCCTCTGAAATATTTTTTCCAGAGAGCTAATTGGGCCCAGCCAGGCTTGGGCGCAACGATCTTCCAAATAATCTTTGCCGCTATTGCCACATTTTGCTGACAGAGATTTTTGAAGTTTAGACCACCCTTGCACACCGGCTTGGTGATGGTTTCCCAACTGATAAGGGGGATCTTGTTTTCGTTCTGTTTTCCTCCCTTCCAAAAGAACCTCCGTATGTACTCTTCCATTTTTTTTAAAATGGTTGCCAGAGCGAGAAGTCCAAGGAATTGGAATAAAGGGAGGCTGGAAAGCACAGATTTAACTAAGACTGATTTGCCAGCAGAATTAAGCCAGGAGTAACCCCAGGCTTTAATCTTAGACTTGAATTTTTCCAGCTGAGGGAGCCAGTCTTTGCTTGCAGGTCTCTTAAGTGTTACAGGGAGGCCCAAGTATTTAAAAGAGGACCAAGAAGATGAGGCTGCAAACCCCAAACATCTAGAGATGGCAGAAAGCAATCTGGGCGTAATATTCCAACTGTAGATGTGGCATTTGCTCTTGTTAATAACGATGCCTGAGGCCTCACTGAGTTCATCCAAAACCGCTTTGAATTTTAAGGCAGAGGAGAGAGAGGCAGAACCCAAAAGCAGAGTGTCATTCGCAAACAAGGCGTGATTAATGTTTTTGACCCCTCTGGCAATACACAGTCCGTTAATGTCTTGATCTTGCATTTTTTTGTCTAACAGGAAGCTGAGGACAGAGGCTTGGATGACAAAAAGCAGAGGGGATAGAGGACACCCCTGCCTAAGTTCTCTCGAAGCTTTGAAAAAATCAGTGGCTCTTCCGTTTACAAGCGGAGCAATCCATGGCTCCGAGATACATGCTTGGATCCACTTGATGAAATTTGCTCCAAAACCAAACTTGCTAATAACATTTAATAGAAAACTGTGATTTGCTCGATCAAAAGCGTTTGCTAAATCGAGTTTAACCACCATACCTTGCTCTTTTCGGAGAAGACTTGAATGAATTGCCTCTTGTACAAGGATGTAATTGTCCATGATCTGCCTACCTTGGATGAAACCTCCTTGATTCTCAGGAATTATTTTAGGAAGAATGCGCTTCAACCTGTTTGCAATTACTTTAGTGATTAATTTATATCCAATGTTGCATAGGGAAATCAGACGGAATCTGCTGAAGTTGTTGGCGCCTTTTTCCTTGGGTATGAGGGCTAAATAAGCAGAGTTTGTGTTGCCACCTATTTTCTGAGTGTTTTGAGACTTCTGTACCATTTTGAGAAGGTCCTTTTCAACAATCGGCCAGCAGGCTTGAAGGAATCTGGCAGAGAATCCATCCAACCCAGGGGCCTTATCAGGATCCATATCAAACAGAGCCTTTTTGACTTCATCTTTAGTGACTTTGACCTCAAGATTCTCCTTCATACGCTGAGAGAGTACAGTGGGTATAATATCTAACAGATCTGGATATTGGTTTGGGTCTTTGTCCTCTCTATACAAGTCTTGAAAATGTGAAAAGACTGCTTTCTTTATGTGATCAAAATCCTTATGAATATCGCTATCCTCTTTAATCTCTGAAATGGTGTTGAAGCATTTCCTTACCTGGGCTTGTTTATGGAAAAAAGCAGTGTTCCTATCCCCTGCTTTGAGCCAGAGATTGTGAGATTTTAATCTCCAATACTCTTCTTCAGCTAAGCAGGCCTTGTGATAGCACTGTTGCAGCTGAGCTTCTTGATCTATTAACTCCTTTGTGATGATAGCATTCTCCATACAAGATTGGTGGGAGACAAGAGCGGCTTTAATGGATTTCCTTTCTGTGTCCGGTTTGGGCAGAGTTTTGACCCATCTTTTTAGAACTCCTTTTACCCTTCTAAGATTTTCCTCCCATATATAGAAAGGCGATCCGTTGACAGGCTGATTCCAGCAATCCTTGACAGTTTGCATAAAGTTTGGCTCCTTTACCCATAGAGGGCTAAATCTAAAGGGGATGGGACCCAGATCATGATGAGCTAGAAGTTCTAGCTTTATGGGCTTATGGTCCGAGACGCTACTGGCAAGGATATGCATTCTAGGCTCTAAACCTAGCAACAGATAGGAGCTTTGAATAAAAAATCTATCTAGCCTGGCAACAATATGTCCAGGGCCCACTCTTTTATTAGACCAAGAGTACTTACCAGAAGAAGGTTTGGTATCCAACAAGTCCCAGTCCTGCATAATGTCCTCCACCCATTCCCTTGCCGGGTCTCGAACTACGCTGCCTCCCCTTTTTTCAGAAGGATGAAGAGTAAGGTTGAGGTATCCAACAATAATTATATTTTCCAGTTTTGTCAAATCTGCTTGGCGCCGTATAGAGTCCCAACCGTCTTTTTTTTCCTCGACATTGACTGGAGAGTAAACATTGAAAAGACAAAAAGTTTCCTTAGTGTCCAAATTCTGCATTTTCAATAGCAGCCAATGAGTGTTCCGAACCTCCAATAGAACTGTAAATTTGTTGACATTCCAAAGAGTGCTGATCCCCCCTGAGGCCCCCCGAGCAGGGATGGCTCTTGCTTCACTTTTCATCCAAAGTTTCTTGCTTGCTTGAAGGAAGGCTATGTCTTCCAGCTTTGTCTCCTGGACGAGAAGTATGTCTGGGGTTTCTGTTCTGATTAAGCTTCTGATGGCTTCTTCCTTTACTTTGGACCCCATACCTCTACAATTCCAGGAGACGACCTTCATTATTTTTGTTTCTGGTGGGCTCCCTTGGAGCCTTGGGGTTGGTTTTTCAATATCTTAGTCTTTGGGGTTAGCAGTTTTTCTAAAGTTGGTTGACTGCCCTGAAGTTTTTCTTTGTAGGTCTCCTGCTCCCTTTTTTCCCTGTCAGTTTTCTAGCCTCTTAAAGATCTCCTTACCGAGGTTTGGGACTCTTCTATTTCTCCTTCCTCTTCTGATTTTTCCGTTTCCTGCTCTTCTTCCTCGACTTCTATAGTCATACCTTGAGGATCTTCAACACTTGTTCCTTTGTGGGAGGCTGAGGAAGTACCTTTACTTGAAGGAGCTGTTTTTTGGGCCTCGATCTCCAGGGTAGCTTCTGTCTCCTCTTGGACCCCAACCTCCTGTGTGTTCTCTGGTTGTGAGCTTAGAGGGCCGAACTTATTTTCTGGAACAGGATTGAGAGGGATCTGCTGGGCATTGGCCTGATGGGGTCCTTTGCCATTAGGGCCTCCCGGCTTCTGGTTCTTGAGATTGGATTTGGATCGCTTGACTTGGTTCCATCCATCCTCCTTTCCTTGCACCGCCTCTTTGTTGGTCGGGCAACCTCTGGTGAAGTGGCCATAAACATGGCATTTCCGGCATTTGAAGGGTAGCTGCTCATAGTCCAGTTTCAGTAAATGCGTCCAGCTTCCGACCTTTAATGTGATGGCCTCTGGTAGACCCACCTCCAGATCTACTTCTACACAGATCCTGGCACAATCATATTGATCCTTATTGTTCGCTCGATCTATAAATTTCCCCAAGGCATTTCCAATGTGTCTCAGGGAGTCCCCATTCCAACAGTGTAAGATTTAATATTATTAATATCAATATTAAAGACCACATAAAAATTAAATTCCAGAACGTACATAACTTCGTCTAATTTCTAGAAGTTTAAGTATAAGAAAAATGATAATCTTGACTAAATGTATGCAAAATTAATTAAAATGATAAAAATATATATTTATGTTCAAAACAATAATATAAAATAATATTTATAAATTAAGGAAATAAATGAAATCAAAAAATAAAAATATAAAAAATGATATTTTAAAATAAATTTATAAAATATTAAAAATGAAAAATATTTTATTTTAAATTATAAGACTGCACCCATTAGACAATGGATGACCATATGTGTGTTTCGGAAGAGGGAAAACAATACCTTGAGTGTTTTGTACGTTGCTTTAATGACAACGATCGCAAAAGTCAAAATCGCAGGGATTACGGAAACTTTATATTAATATTACATCAAAACCAAAAAAAAATACTAGGGCCCACGTGGCCTATGGGGGGTTGACGGTTATGTCCAAATAATACCTTCTCTACTCGGCAGTGTGGGCTGAAGGGTCCCCATCAACACTTTTAGTTGGTAATGCCTTGTTTGTTGTTCTAAATCTTACTATTTCGTGTTCTGATTTGAAATTGTGATTATTTAAAGCAAGACGCGTAGAGTCGACCGTCAGTTGGGTTGTCCAGCCCGGCTCTAACTGACAGCAATGGTTTTGCTTTGTCCCACGCACATGGCTTGCAGAATTTACGCGTCTCCTAAAGATTCACAACCATTGATTACCGTAAACGAATCTCAAGGCCGAGGATGGTCGTTGCAAATTAACAGTGGCTCTGTAAATAAATACCATTGGACTGTCTGCAACCAATCTTCATTTAAAACACGCACTTGCTGCTAGCTGGACTGATTGCAATTTTCACATTTCGAAAATTTTGTCGCGGTGGATCATCATTACACGGACTCTGAAATAATGTTTAATACGACGGGCGGGGCAGGGCAGGGCAGACCAAGTTGTATGTATGTGCTTATAGCCGCTTGAATCGACGCATCTACATTATTTAAAAAATAATATAATTAATTTGTTTCTCATCTAAAATTGCATGGGCATAGTTTGACAGCTGTAACGCGGTTGAAAACGGTGGGACAGGGGATTGGAGGGAATGGGCTGTCAGGCAAACAAATTAAAAAACACAAATCTCGTTGCAGGTCCATGTGTCCGCCGTGTCCGCGTCGCTTTTGAAGAAATTGCAACTCAGGAAACTTCCTGCAGCAGAAGGATTTGACTGCCAGTCCCCCACTGATTTCTCCACATCAACATTGGATATAAATGGAAGTGTGTTCAAGTGGTTTCATCAAGTTCCCCCCTCCCTTTGTTGTTCAGTCCCATTCGGCTTAAGGTGAACCCAGCCGGACTTTTGTTATTTTTCTGAGGATCGCCTCTGCAGGCGCAAGGATACTTTGCTCAGCTGCTATAAGGTATATCTTACTGAGCTTTGTTTCAAAGAACGGGTACATTTATTGGCAAATGCTAATATATGCATATATTTCTCACTCTAAGCAACTATCTACATTTCATAGTTTGGTTATCCATTTCAAGAGTTTTGTTTGTCTAGGTATATATGTTTATTGCAATAGAATAGAAAATGACTACTTTGAGATCAGACTAGCATTTCTCCAGTGAACAAATCTAAATGGGACCATGGCACACATGTGCATTTTTTTGTGGATTCATAGCTGAAATATGAAAGCATTGTGTCCTCAAGCTTCATGATTTTTTTATCCTTTGCAGATCAAGGAATCGCCAGCTACTATTTCAAGTAGTCTTGAACCGACATAGCTTGGAACAGTAGCAGAGAAGCTGTTCACAATCACATATGGGTTTAATTCAAAGGAAGTCATGGGAGCTATTGCTCTCCATTTTTGCATTAGTATTGTTTGGTTCTTCTGTTAATGGAGAAGATCCTTACAAGTTTTTTACATGGAACATTACTTATGGCATTA
Source organism: Picea engelmannii (assembly GCA_009831015.1). Taxonomy (NCBI): domain Eukaryota; kingdom Viridiplantae; phylum Streptophyta; class Pinopsida; order Pinales; family Pinaceae; genus Picea; species Picea engelmannii. The sequence goes on from ML788365.1 coordinate 770,276, forward strand.
TTTACCCCCTTGGCGTGCCTCAACAGGTAATTTATTACTCCATTTAAATTTTTATTGACAATAACACCATACTCGCAAACGATATTTGATTTTGTGGCTATAACAATGGCAGCAGCTTACATTTCCCTGAACTTTTTATTATTTATTTTTATGTCGTTGGCAGGGGATTCTCATCAATGGCCAGTTTCCAGGGCCTCCAATTGACAGTGTAACCAATGATAACATTATCATCAATGTTTACAACAACTTGCCCGAACCTTTCCTTCTCTCCTGGTTAGTTTCTTAGAGCTCTTACCATGTTACTGAAAAGTACCACACGCTATTTGCTAGGTCTCTGCAGATATTCTCTTAAAATGCTTGTCTTAAATTTATAATTGAGTCTGACAATGCATTTCTATATTGGGGTAGGAATGGCATTCAACAAAGAAGAAATTCATGGCAAGATGGCATGCCGGAGACCAACTGCCCAATCCCACCTGGAAGAAATTACACATATAAGTTTCAGATGAAGGATCAGATTGGCAGTTATTACTATTTTCCTTCAATGTACTTACATAAAGCAGCTGGAGGATTTGGGGGTATAAAAATTGTAAGTCGTCCCTTGATTCCAGTTCCATTCCCACCTCCTGCAGGCGACTACACAGTCCTTATAGGAGACTGGTACAAGACTAATCACTCGGTGAGGGCTTCAACACTCTTGTTTTTTTTTTTATAATTTCTTTACTCTCTATTAGGATTATGTTTTCTGTATTCACAATTTTTTTGTCTTACGTTCGTTGGTTTTTCTATAAATTGCAGATCCTTCGACAAACACTTGACAGTGGTTCAATTCTTGGCGTGCCTGATGGGGTTCTCATAAATGGTCGTGCCCCAAATGCCACATCATTTACTGTAGATCAAGGTACCTAACTATTGGATCCTCGAAAGGGGACCACGTTTCCTCAAATCTGGAGGAGAAACATGCACTCTGCACTCAATGTGGATTTGCAAGAAATACTAATGGCCGAAATTTAATGTTTCACAGGAAAAACATATCGTTTCCGCATATCCAATGTGGGTCTGGCAAGTTCTCTAAACTTCAGGATTCAGGGGCATAAAATGAAGCTGGTGGAAGTGGAAGGCTCTCACACAGTTCAAAACACATATGACTCTCTAGACATTCATTTGGGTCAATCCTACTCCGTACTGGTCACTGCAGATCAGCCTCCTCAGGACTATTACATGGTTGCATCTACGCGGTTCTTAACTCCTATACTAACCGGTATTTCTTTTCTCCGCTATAGCAATTCGCAGAAGTCTGCCTCCGGTCCACTTCCTCCTGCCCCAACTGGAATCGATTGGTCATTGAACCAAGCTCGATCGATCAGGTTCGTTTGGATTTTCATCTGTAGTATTTGCATTTATGTATGTCCAATGGGGTTAATTCAAATAGTTGTGACGAAATTGCTGGGTATTTGTTTAAATTTATTTAAACATCGCCCAAATCCAAATAGTTATGACCAAATTGTTGGTATTTGTTTAGTTTTATGTAAACAGATGTGGGACTTCAATGGCATCCTCTTTAAATAAGGGAGTCCATTGGGTTTACAAGTGGAATCATGTTATTGCCCGAATTTTGGCTGGCTTTGAGAAAAATAAACAATGTCAATACAATATTACTTCGATCGTTCGCTTACAGGCATGTTTATATTGTGCAGATGGAATCTGACCGCGAGTGGCCCTCGTCCGAATCCTCAAGGGTCTTACCATTATGGAATGATAAATACTTCGCGAACCATCATACTGGCCAATTCAGCGCCGGTTATCAATGGGAAGCAGAGATATGCTGTAAACAGTGTTTCTTATATCCCATCCGACACTCCCTTGAAGTTGGCTGATAACTTTAAGATCACCGGGGTATTTGTTGTGGGTTCCATGCCCGATAAACCCACCAACGGAGGAGGTTACCTGCAGACGGCTGTTATGGGCGCTGATTTCAGAGCTTTCGTTGAAATTGTTTTCCAGAACAATGAGGACACTGTTCAATCATGGCATTTGGATGGCTATTCGTTCTTTGTCCTCGGGTATGAGACATCATTAAGCACTCTTATTATGTTTTGAATAATCTTTCCTTGCTGTTTATATTTGACAATAGCAGAGCATATGATGATTGGATGACCTTTGTAAATCTTCCACACAAGTTTTAGTTTCTTATTGATATGACACAATATAATGGTCACCTGCTAATGAACAATGATATGATTTGTTTGCAGAATGAATGGTGGCCAATGGACACAGGCAAGCATAAAAGAATACAACTTGTTTGACACTGTTTCCCGCTGCACTACACAGGTGTGAAACATGCTTTTTTGTTAGTTTCATGCTGAATCAATAAGAAGAAATAATGTCTAGATCTTTAGTGTTCTCTTTTTATTTCAAAAATATGTTTGTTTTTCGAAGGAAGGAAAATCCACTTGTTGATTATGGGCAATTAGTATAATGAACTGGTCTTTTTGTATGCACAGGTTTATCCCCAATCATGGACAGCTATTCGTGTGCCTTTGGACAATGTTGGGATGTGGAATTTGCGGTCAGAGAATTGGGCACGTCAATACCTTGGGCAGCAGTTCTACCTTCGAGTCTATTCTCCTGTGGGTTCATTCAGAGATGAATATTCAATCCCTAATAATGCTCTAAAATGTGGCCGGGTGGGCTAGGACCTACAGGCTGGCCTATCGATAAATACTTAGATATCTGGGTCACAATAGGGTGACTCATGAATTGAATTGGATCGGATGTCTCTAATTTTTATAAATAACCTATGATTTTCTCGGCAGGCGAGCAAGCATTGGGATCGTAATGAGAGAGATCAATGGCTCATTGTTTTTATTCTTCCTTGCACTCCTCTGCAAAATATATAGCCGCTCAGCTTAAGCTGTAAGATACGATATTTTTAATTTATTAATTCAAAGGGGAAGCATTATTTTCATTGTCTTACCGTGGAAGCATCACACTCTTGCATGTATTGGAGTTCGATAAAATTTATTATGCATGATTGAAAGCATTTCTTTTGTATTTTATAGATTAATACATGAGATTAGTCTCGTCTCTCTTAAGAATCAAGAACACAGTAATCTTTTACTTTTGAGTATTTAATAATCAAATTAAGGACAGAAGAGAGTGATAGAATCACACTATAAATACTTTGATAAAATCGTATTCTAAATACTTTGATAAAATTGTATATTAAATACTTTAAAGGCCAATGACCAGTGTCATTGATATGCACTAGTCTCCAGGATTATCAGTTCACCATTAAACACCACAACATTTGGTATTTTTTTTTTATTAATTATGAGATTATTAATTTTTAATAGTAATGGAATTTTCAGCCTTTGTGAGTGTTGAATTATGAAATGGGCCATTTACTCAATTTCGTATGTCTATCCATCCAGATGGCAATGGGAGTAATGTTTATCTGATGGGGGTGGGGTGAAGTCCATTTTGATGCGCCTGTTCATTAAATAATGGAAAAATACCCTAGAGCCAGGAGACATTCGATTATTAATATCTGTTCACCTTTCGGGCTCATAACAGAGTCCATATTTTGGATTCTCGAAGGCTATGAACGTCTTCCCCCACAAGTGATATCACTTGTATTTAAATCATATTATGTGATGCTTACTTTTATCTCTACTGTTTAGGATATTTATGCCTTGTTTAAGTCCCACCAGTAGTGTTTTTGAACTATTGGGGTTGTACCGATAGTGTTTTGATTCGACACTCGGTCAGTTTTAACCATAGCGTGGCAGTCAGATTTATTTGAAATTGGGCTGATTTCAACAGAAAATGATTAAACCCTGTGCTGCCGAGAAAGGTAGATTAAGTGACAGTTTTAGTTTGGCGTTTCATGGACAAATTAAGGATGAAAAATCGGTAATGTAGCTTCTGCTTACACATAGCGAGTTATTCCGCCATTCCGTTTGCTAGTGGGGATGATCACGCAAGGAGAGTGAAGATATGGGACAAGAGTTACAGAAGTCCATTCCGGCTGCAAGGAAACATGGAATCATGGTAATTTTGCTGGATCGCAGAATGAAAAAGGGGTTAATGTGAAATTTGTTGAGAGTCTCATTCTCCTGTGCTGTCCGTGTGCATACGTACCACATTTAGAAACTGAACATTCCTGGCTATCATATTGAAGCAGAATGAACCAAAAGTACACACAAAAGGAGGGCGGGATTGTTTCCATGAAAAAGAATATGGGTAGCATACATATTAAGGTCCACAAACTGTAGGAAACCTACATTCTTATCCCTTTTCCTGACTAGTGGGGTCCACTCAGTCACAAGATTAGTCCCATCTAGCAGGCAGGCTTTTGGATGGGATGATGGACAACAACCGTCAGATCGGAACTCCCTATGAATGAATTACTGCCAGAATACTCCAAAGATTATTGGACGAACGAGCTTGGGTCGGGTCGGCATTGGTATTTACTTTATAAGCGCTTACTACATATTGGATGGATTGATTTCAGTGGATCGCATAGGAAAGAACAACCACCATGGGTGGGTGGGATCTTCAGAACTGCCCCGGATTTATTCAATAAAGAAGCCAGAACTTCCGAAACATGGATGGAGAATCATATGATAGTCAATTAGGATCGAGAGTGGAAAGCTCTGATTCTTCTCGCTATGATTTTTGCGATAATTTTGTAACACAAATTGCATAGAGCAATCAGATGAAAATCGCCAAAGGAGCTGAGATTGTTGACTTTCTATTAATGCTATGAAAGTCGAATTGAGAGATCTGATGACCTCACCATGTTGCCTTGATTCCTCAACTGCTATTTTGATGCCACTGTTCCTCTTATGCGAAGAGATGTTTATTGCGCTCTGACTCGAAAAGCTTTAGACGAAGATCTAATTTTGTGCTTTTCGATCCTTTTGACTTTTGCTTATAATAAAAATCAAGTTCCTCCTCAATCTTTTCAAATGCTAATTGTTTCTGTTGTTCCTGAATCTACACTTAAGGCTATAAAGCGTAGAGTCTAAGCATTTGAAGTGAGTGAAAGAAAAAAGGGGAAGAAACAACTTCGGGGGATGAAGTTATAGTTGATCTCTGGGTTGTCTTTGTCTAGCTTCTAAATATTCTTGAATGTTGATATTTCATTCGATGGCGGCGCATGAACGTTTGAGCTCTGTCCGGGTGATGGAAGTCTTAAGTATGGTATCGAAAAGATTCAAAGTGACGCTGGTTTGATCTGATAAGTTGGGTTTGATGTTGGACCATCTTACGACGGGTACAGTGATGGGGAGAACAGAGCTTTAAAAGAGGATTGATGTTTTAAAGTGCTTATTTTAATTTTGGATTATACGAGGAAAATTCAATGAAGCCAATCAAAGGACTCGAGTCCTTTGAACCTTTGGCTTCCGTCTCCTGTGTAACCGGAAGCTTTGGGGTTTCACCCTGTAAAATCTGGGGGAGACAACTCCACCGGTGCTCTTGGAATTTGAAGAAATCGACCATATCTTCAGGTGGCAGGGCTTGAATCCGACTTAGGACTTCAGAGTAGGACCTCGCACCCCATAATATTTCATCATGAGGGGAATCCTCGTGTTCATATCTCTTCAGGCCACAACTCGCCAGGGGATTGTTCACAACCTTACTAGGGTCGTGCTTCTTGAACTCAATATCCACTAGCTTCATTTTTTCTAAAACCGTAGCCTTGGCTTTGGCATGGCCAAAATCTAACAAGGAATATGCACCAATATGAATGGGGAAGGGCAGCCATACTTTTTTGGATACTCCTTTGAGCTCTTTGATTATTCTGTCGAGCACAGTGTGCTTGGCGATCTCACGACACAATAGCTTATCTGGCAAGAATAGCAGTAGAGCATATGGAGTAACAGAGGTGCCGAAAACCCTGATATATGAAAATTTTGCCTCTATATACCAATCTGCCACGCTACTCAGGTTGGTCATGACGCTATCTAAAATCCTGGGTGGCGGTTAGTCGAAGATGGCGACATGCAATGGCACCATTATCCAGTGGAAGATCTCGTAGATGAATTCTTTGGTTTTATCCTCCCAAAGCTTCGAGTGGTAGACATGAATAGGCTCTGTATTAGATGGAGCCCATAGCCAGTTCATTAGTGGGAAGGGTGTCATGAAGCAGATGGCATCCATGATGTAAGCAGACATAAAGAACGAAGCTGCTTTCTTACTTGCCCTCTGTGCTCGATATTCGGTAATTCGACTGGTCAGATTGTCAGACAACAGTTTGACCCAGTTGAAGGAGAAACCCTCAGCAACTGTATGAATGAGCGGTGCCCATGGGAGGAGAAAATGGGTAGTGTCCTCCTTCCCATGCACCCTGCAGGCCATCATCGCTATGTACTTGAATTGTGGTTCCAAGGAAGAGATTGAATAGATCCCATGAGTGTCAGCCCTGAATTTCGCGGGGTTTGAGACCCAATCTTTGATCAGATCGGATAAACTTTTTGCATACTGCTTGCACTCCTTCTTGAAACCTTCTAGAAATTCGGCATTGTGAGTAAGGTTTGGTGTGGGTGACAATTTATACATTGCCGGCAAATGTTTTGCCCTGAAAGTCCCAATCGTTACCTTCTATTCGCTGATAATCGTCCTAGTCGGGATGTCCACATGGTCCAACGCCCCCCTGATCATATTACAATAGGGAAGAAGTTGGGGCCTCGCCGCTATTTTGTGCATCTTTGCTTGAGCGACGATTTTGTATTTGGTTGATAAGTCATCCTTCTCGTTGTCGCTAGAATCATCTGAACAGTTTACAGACTCAGATTGCAGAATGTTGGAAACGTATGACCATGTCTTGACATAATTAATACTTCGGGGCGAGGTATCGGAAACAATGTCTGAACCCTGAGCTGAACTCTTGGCAACTGCCTTGGGCACTTTTCGTGGAGCCATGATAGAGAAACCTGCAACTGGACCTCATGTCGAAAAAATTGAAAAACACAAACCACAGTTATCCTGGTGAAATGGCTCTACGCGCAAATAGAATGAAAACTGAAATAATGAAGGAAAAACTCTCTATCTTGGTCATTTAAGTCCATGGGTGTCCTTGCCAACAGAACGGTCAAATCACCTAATAGAAAGATTTAGAAGTAAAAAATGAGATCTTACTATTTGTCACCTCACTGCAATTCAAATAAATGCCATAAATGCTTGACGAGTCGTAACATTGAAAAAAACAGGATCATTCAAGACTTCATCTGTAAACTGCATGTGTTAAAGTTTGTTTAAGGCGCTAATTAATTTGGTTTAGTTCTTTCAATTTGGTGCACTTAGTTGCTAATCCCCTTTTTCGACGCTCGCCACATCGAGGGTTTTCGCTCCTAGCCACTGAACCTTAAAAACCCGAAATCACCATGGTGCGAGTTAATTGATTAGAAGTGATTTGACTTAAGCCTTTTAATTAATCCATGTTTAATTAAAGAAAATCGCGACTTCATGGATCGGGGTTACGAAGGTGTTGCCCTCTGGGAAAACAATTGCCAAGTCGCGAAATCACGATAGTGACTAACTAGGGTTTAAAGTGACTTGTTCTTGATACTAACCTGGGTAACTTTAACACAACTTCGCGACTTCGCAAGTCGGAGGCTTGAGAAACGTTCAACGCGTAACTCCCGAGACCGAGGGTACGAGGTACTAAGAAATGATAAGCCTCGCTTAGTCTTTTAGTAATGGTGATTAAAATTAGGAAGGTTTTCGCCATTTCACATGTCGGGATACTGCGACTTTAGGGGGTAGAAACGTGAAACAAACGAAGTCTCGAAAACCAACCTTTTTGGGCTTAAGTATAACATTTCATATATTTAGAGAAAGGCGGCTCCAACAGTGCCAATATCCTTTTCTCTTTTGACCAGGTCTTTACTTGCATCTTAAGTTGTTTTAGCTTCCCAACTAATCTCCTCTGTGCCTCGGCTTCCTGTAGGACAAGATGATCATTCCACACTTCTTGAACTATCAAAGCAAATGTGTCATCTCGCATCCATGCTGGGTTAAGTTTGAAATGATGTGCAACAATATTTGTATTGAAATCCAGTTGTAGAAGGACTGGAGCGTGATCGGAAACAAAGGGGTATTCTACCCAAGACCTATATCTCACAGTGGACGAAATGGGGTCCTATGAGACATAAACTCTGTAAAGTCTTGTAGAGATTTCGTCCTTGCCAGTTCTACCATTGCACCATGTAGGAACCACATCAGCTGGAAGGATGTCAACGAGCTGATTTTTTAAAAAGATATCTTTAAAAAAAACCCTAGCGGGTCCAACAAAGCCGAGTCACCCCAAACCTCCCCTGCACTTACAGTGAATTTTAGATCCCCAGCTACAATCAAATCTCTATGGGCTAACAATCCCCTACCATCCACCTTTTCCCAGAAAAGCTTTCGATCTGTAAACGGGCCATAGACATTTAAAAGAGAAATCGTTCTTTTATTTGCTTTACGTGTACTTGACAAAAAAATACCGTCACAACTTAAGAAAGGGACTAACTCAATTTTTTTTGGATCCTATGTCACCAGAAGTCCCCCAGACTTCCCTACGGAACTGACAACACAAATCAACCACTCAGGACGTAAGGAAGACATGAAGTGTTTGACCTTTTCCTCTACCACCAATGTCTTGCAGAAAGATAATGTCCGTAAGTGTTTTTGAGAGTAGTCTACAAAGGGATGCAGTTTTAAGGGGTCCTCCTACCCCTTTGATATTAAGAGAAAGGAGTATCATGATTTGGCCCCTACCAGGGCTTTCATGCCTCTAAGCGCCCCAAGATCGGTGTTGATTGAAATATGTTGTGCAGAAAAAATAGAGTTTGTCCCAGCCTTCTTACGAGCACTCCTAGTTTTGATAGGAGAGAACTCATACCCCAGACCTCTCGACCAAGCATAGTCTTTCCTAGAATCCTCCCCTTCACAAATGGAAATCCCAGGAACACTACTAGACTCCGCTCTGTGTGTAACTTCCTTCCCCAGGTAGGTCGGTAGAGGAATGGGACTAGAGGCCTCTCTAAAGGAAGGGACGAGTGAGGTAAGCACCCTATCAAGCGAGAGATCACCATAATCGAGTTCTCTAAACCCTAGAACAAGGTTAGTGCCCACTGTAGGCGAACATGAGGGTTCCTCAACTGTCTCTGGCTCAGGATCGGGTAAAAGTATGTTCGATGTCTCAGCCCTATCTTCTAAAGGAGCCGAAATCACTGGTTCTGTCTCAGAAAGTTTCCCCAAAAGGGTCACAGGCGAGGTAACCAAGTTCGACAAAAATGTACTATCTAAATGGTCTCGTTCCCATGTCGATAAGGAAAAATAAAGAGATGGGCAGAGTTGTTTGAGCTTACCAACAAAGTAGGTGTTATGTTGCTCTGGACTATCCTCCACAGTGGCAGGTGTGTAGTCAACAGCCTCATGTGTGTCCACACCTAGGGAGTAAAGGTCCTCTGAATTCCCGAACATGGTGTCCTCCGAATCTGAACCCCCTAACTCATGATGACAATGCTTTCTTAAATGTCTTGTTCTCCGACATAGTGTATACTGAAACAAAATACCCATGTAGTCCAGTGTCTGCACCAGAATGTGGCCCCTCCAGTCTATCTCAAGAGACTCCAAAAGCCCTGCATGTGTATCAACTTCAACAAATACCTTGGCCATTCTTTTATCCGACAACTGTAGAGAAAGTTCATCCACCTTGATGAAATGACCCAATTCATTACCAATAGCCTCCAACGCCTTGACATTCCACAGTTGGAGAGGTAGACCTGGTAGAAGTACCCAAAGGTGACATAAACTAAAATACTCTGTAATCAGGTCAAAGCGAACTCGCCATCGTTTCAACATCACGTTGCTACCCTTGTAGTCCATGTTATCCCCGATATCTAGGGATAACTAGGAGATCATGTCTCGAGGCCCACAGGTCCTAGACATGAAGTACCGAGAGCAGGATTGACCTGAGCATGGCCCTGGAGGGCCCATTCTTCTTCTCCTTTGCCAGACTTGTCCTGTCAGCAGCAACAACAACTTCCATCACCATCGGCTTGGACTTGCATCACAGAGGACTCTTGCTCCATGAGGTAATTGGTCCAAGGTATCATGGTATGTGTCATGTTTGATCATTATAACCTTCTTATATATATGCATTAGGTTCCTTTAATTTCCGATGACTGCTTGGATCTTACACTAATCCACTTGACCATTGTTGGGGTGAATTAATGGGGTGACTTAGCAAGCTCGTATTCATGGGTTTTGGTTAGCCACCAAGGGGGATTTGCAGAGCCATCGTCCGCTCCCACCATTATATCATTTTACATCTTATCTCCCATTCATCCATCCCATTCCCCTAGTCCGGCCATTAGGATGACCTTTGGGGTTACACTTTGTCTTGTGGGAAGAAGGGGCTAAAGGCCCAGGGGGTAAAAGCAGCTGGTAAAAGACAAAAGCCATAGGAAATGAAACCTAGAGATACTTCGCCCAGGGATCCCCGAGAAGGCAATAAAAGGCCTCTCGATAAGAAACTGAAGGGACCCTAAGAAAAATAACAAAACAAGACCTAACCAAGAGGATGGGAAGTCTCATCACGAGCCAGCCCATTATGTTCATAGGTATCCAGCAGTATGACATTGCCATTATCTGGTCACCACGCTAGGGCAGTGACCTTTGGTTGCATGGCCAAGGGAAAGGGGGTCTCATCACGAGCCAGCCTTATCATTTCTGTGAAGATACCAGTG
>ML788365.1:782836-796063 GCA_009831015.1 Picea engelmannii
GGGAGGAGCATGAGGCCTTGCTTAAGCAACACCGGAATGAGCCTCCTCCCCTTAGGGTTTTGACTCTAGGGCCCTGCCATTGCAGCACCATAGAGCCTAACTCTCTTGTCTTTAGATTTAGATCCTCCCGAGACCTTGCCCTTATTTCTGACTCCATAATGCCCTAAGGCACTAGTCTATCTCTCCAACGTTGAGCGTATTGTGCCAAAACAACTTTTTCAAAACTCTTAAATTTGAAACCCTAACAAACCCTAACATCTACTAACCCTAGATCAATGATGACGACATGCCTTGTTTAAACTCTTGGTTGATAGAAAACGTTGTGGCTAAGTCATCTAATGATAGACATTGAAGTGTAGATAAATTTCATTGGCCTATTTGCAAAAACGTTCACCTCTTTGTCTACCAAACTAACTCTAGAAGAAAGCCGACATCACCTCTAGTAAGCTTGACGCAACAATTGCATATATAAGAGCAATTAATGATATCTAATGCATTAAGTCAGTTAAAGGGATGTTTATCTCCATTGGATATTATATCGTTCAAGTATTTATTGGCAAGTAATATTATAAGCCATCATTGCAATCATTGACTTCGTCAATAATTACTGTTATTTAAGCTCATGTATATTAAATATTGATAGTCATTGACAAATGACGCATTAACCACTATTTGGATGTATTAGTTTTATTGTTGCCTTGTCTCGCAAACAGGTGCTTTTACCGTGGTATTTCTTCATTCTTGACTATCTTCTTGGCGGTAATCTGTGAAAGGGGAAACTTGCTTGGATCCTTTAAAACTTTGCCTTTCAAAACCTCAGATTGCAAGGGACGTCTCCCTTGGGTTTAGCCACCCTAAATAGAAAGAGCCCCCCATCGAGGTGACAGTGGGTGGGGAAGCTTCTGTTACGCCAGTTTGATCCTTACCTTTCAGGGACTCGACCTAAACTACAAGCTGCACGATAACAGTCCCACAACCTCTCTCAGATTAGAACCGTGTCTTTCGGGTTCCTAATTACGAAGCCATACCAACCCCTCGACAAAGTTAGGAGCTCTAGAGAATACCCTAAAGCCCACAAACTCTGCATCCAGTCAGTGATAGGTTTTTTACATTGCAGGACTCCTCAACCCAACATCCACTCCCATGACCATCCTACGCTTCGTCTTCTTTGCCTTCCACGCTTTTGCACTGTGCCCGGAAAAACCCCGCTTACTCTGTAAGCACCCCCCCTGGTGGGCTTGTCACTGCTTCCCAATGTGGTTTGATCTATCCACTGTAGTAGTTCGACCCTCCTGTAACCCATTAAACTGTCCTCTATGCTCAGAGGGAAAACTAGCTACCTTCTCACCAACAAACAAACATATGTTCCGACCTTCGAAAGTCTTGGGATCCCAACTATGGTGGACGTTATGCTCTGTGCAAGAGCTATGACGCGTAGTAAACTCAATGGGGGTTAGTTGGAGGTTTAATGCCAGGATTAGGTGGACATTTACCACTGTTACTCCCACAGAGCTCGTCCACCGAGGTGAAAAGATCCACGTTTTTCCAAGGCACCTCATCAATCACACCCATGAGTGCGCTGACCTCATGCTCCATTAGAACCTTCCACAAGCCAGTGTTCCCCTACCACCTTGGAGTACATGTAACAACCCTGGTCAGTAAGCTGTCCTGGCCCGCAAGCAAGAGTAGAGTGGAGTTAACACTTGGTGTAAAGCTTGGGTACGATGTGTAGTCACTTGAGAGTGTCAGACGCCATTAAAAACAACTGTGGCGGAAAAGCTAAAAATAGTAAAATAGCTCCGATGGAGAGGCCAAAGTCTTGCTAAAACGATAGCAGCGAACAAGGCCCCACCTGACCAAAGGGAAGTAGGACCGCCACCTCTGAACACCAGCTGGTACCCCGTGCTTCACCAGCGCTTCAACTGGAGCCCTCCATTAAACCTGCAAATCCCCGGTGTTGCTCATAGGAAAACCCATAACCGTCACGAAATGTGGGAAAATTGCGAACCGTATTTCAACATTTCGGCTTACTTGCATACGTTTCCACCGGGATGTATGGAGTGGAGTGGAGTGGAGGAAATGTACATAATTTTGATGCTCGTTAAAAAATATCTTTCAGCTTATTAATGATATTGACAAAACTTTGCAAAATTTCACCACTGTCCAACACATCTTTCAGCTTATTAATGATCTTGACAAAACTTCGCAATATTTGACCACTGTCCAACACTACTGAAGAACTGTAGCGCCGACGAGACATTAGATTATTAATATCTGTTTACCTTTTGGGCTCATAACAGAGTCAATATTTTGGATTCTCATAGGCTATGAACATCCCCCACACAAGTGATATCACTTGTATTTAAAGCATTTTATGTGATGTTTATTTTTATCTCTACTGTTTAGAATATTTATGCCTAGTAGTCCAGTATTATTTTTGACCTGTTGGGGTTGTACTGATAGTGTTTTGATTCGACATTCGGTCAGTTTTAACCATAACGTGGCAGGCAGATTTATTTGGAATTGCGCTGATTTCAACAGAAAATGCTTAAACCCTGTGCTGCTGATAACGGTAGATGAAGCACCAGTTTTAGTTTAAAGACAGAATGGGTGATTTCAGAGAAGGCAAGTGATTTAGTCCCTTGGAAATGGAATGATCCAAGCAGCCAAAAAAATATCGAAGCATATCGTTTACCCTTGCAAAGAGAGTTTATGCTGTCGTTTCACTGACAAATTAATAACGAAAAGTCGGTAATATATCGTTCGTTTCCACATGGCGAGTTATTCCGCCATTCCTTTTGCTAGTGGGATGATCACAGAAGGAAAATAAAGATATGGGACAAGAGTTAGTGAAGTCATTCCGGCTGCAAGGAAACAGGGAATCATGGTAATTTGCTGGATAGCAGAATGACTGAGGGGTTAATGTGAAATTGTTGCAAGGAAACAGGGAATCATGGTAATTTGCTGGATAGCAGAATGACTGAGGGGTTAATGTGAAATTGTTGCAAGGAAACAGGGAATCATGGTAATTTGCTGGATACCAGAATGATTGAGGGATCAAAGTGAAATTGTTGCAAGGAAACAGGGAATCATGGTAATTTGCTGGATAGCAGAATGATTGAGGGGTTAATGTGAAATTGTTGTGAGGCTCATGCTGCTGTGCTCACAGTGTGCATACGTACCACATGAAGAAACGGAACAGTCATGGCTATCATATTGAAGCAGAAATGAACCAAAAGTACACACACAAAGGAGGGCGGGATCGTTATACTTAACTGGAAGTGGTACAGTTAACCACATCTTAGAATTTGGTTCAATCAACATACAGGGGAAAGTAAGATGTTTAGATGAAAAACGTAGATTCACAGCCAGTTTTAGCATGAAAATGCATCAACTAACAAAAAGACAGAATCAAGCGAGACAGTAACTTGCAGGACAACCATCTGCATATCTGACAAATTTGTTTGGAATATTGAAGTGACTAGTGTTTTGCCCACAACTTTGTAAATTTGCAAAGTTTTATGCATGCACATGTCACTTCAACGTCTTCTCTTAAAAGCTTTTTAAGGGCGCTTTAGAGGGGTGTACAAGTCTTGCCACCGGCCAATTGTGCAAAGTTTTGGGTCTTAGTTTTTGTTAGGGTTCTTTTTCAAAATTTCAATACAAGCAACTATTATTGTTAGTTGTAAGTTCTACTTAGATGTTTGTATCTGTCAAGTTATGACAAATTTCTCTAGTTAAAGTTGATCTCTTCCCATTGTTATCTACATAGGAGTTTTTTTTTTAATGAATATAATATATATATATATATAATTTTTTTTTTATTGTTGTTTTGTGGAGTCCAGGCTTACTTACGATTAGGGTTAAACCTGATTTTCTACATGGTATTAGAGATAACGCTTCTTGCTCTCCTTGCTTATGAGAGAGCGTATTCAATGTCCATTTCTCAACTGTCTAATTTTGGCATTGAAGATCAAGTTTTTTGATTTGCTTTTGTCTCGACTGTTCTTTTGATTTGTAGATATGTGTGGGGTCTCTCACCTTCTTATTGCAGATATGGAACATGCTTGTTGCAGGTTCTTGCTCTATGTTTTTCTATGTAAATGTATCAATATGATTTGCCAATCGAGTGATTACAAGAAACCTCACAAATTTCCAGACCACTTCCATATACATTTTCTCGCCGCCTCAGACATTTGCCTCACGATGGCCTTCGTATTAACCCTCCATAGAAACCAAGATCTTGCCACGACCCCTAAAACCATAGGCCCCGAGAAGAACACTTCCAACACAATGTGCAAATTGGAAACAACCATGAACACCACCATAGATTTCCATAAGAAGGATCCTCATGATGTTGGATGCATTGTTCGTGATAATCAAATTGGGGACTATTGAGATCGAGAAGTAGGCGGTCTTGATGATATCCATTTTATAAAAGAAGAGTGAGGGGCCTATNCACATGAAGAAACGGAACAGTCATGGCTATCATATTGAAGCAGAAATGAACCAAAAGTACACACACAAAGGAGGGCGGGATCGTTATACTTAACTGGAAGTGGTACAGTTAACCACATCTTAGAATTTGGTTCAATCAACATACAGGGGAAAGTAAGATGTTTAGATGAAAAACGTAGATTCACAGCCAGTTTTAGCATGAAAATGCATCAACTAACAAAAAGACAGAATCAAGCGAGACAGTAACTTGCAGGACAACCATCTGCATATCTGACAAATTTGTTTGGAATATTGAAGTGACTAGTGTTTTGCCCACAACTTTGTAAATTTGCAAAGTTTTATGCATGCACATGTCACTTCAACGTCTTCTCTTAAAAGCTTTTTAAGGGCGCTTTAGAGGGGTGTACAAGTCTTGCCACCGGCCAATTGTGCAAAGTTTTGGGTCTTAGTTTTTGTTAGGGTTCTTTTTCAAAATTTCAATACAAGCAACTATTATTGTTAGTTGTAAGTTCTACTTAGATGTTTGTATCTGTCAAGTTATGACAAATTTCTCTAGTTAAAGTTGATCTCTTCCCATTGTTATCTACATAGGAGTTTTTTTTTTAATGAATATAATATATATATATATATAATTTTTTTTTTATTGTTGTTTTGTGGAGTCCAGGCTTACTTACGATTAGGGTTAAACCTGATTTTCTACATGGTATTAGAGATAACGCTTCTTGCTCTCCTTGCTTATGAGAGAGCGTATTCAATGTCCATTTCTCAACTGTCTAATTTTGGCATTGAAGATCAAGTTTTTTGATTTGCTTTTGTCTCGACTGTTCTTTTGATTTGTAGATATGTGTGGGGTCTCTCACCTTCTTATTGCAGATATGGAACATGCTTGTTGCAGGTTCTTGCTCTATGTTTTTCTATGTAAATGTATCAATATGATTTGCCAATCGAGTGATTACAAGAAACCTCACAAATTTCCAGACCACTTCCATATACATTTTCTCGCCGCCTCAGACATTTGCCTCACGATGGCCTTCGTATTAACCCTCCATAGAAACCAAGATCTTGCCACGACCCCTAAAACCATAGGCCCCGAGAAGAACACTTCCAACACAATGTGCAAATTGGAAACAACCATGAACACCACCATAGATTTCCATAAGAAGGATCCTCATGATGTTGGATGCATTGTTCGTGATAATCAAATTGGGGACTATTGAGATCGAGAAGTAGGCGGTCTTGATGATATCCATTTTATAAAAGAAGAGTGAGGGGCCTATGCAATGGTGGAAGAGGATACATAGGTACATGATGTTGTACTAGAGAAACATGAAACCCTAAGAAAATAAGTCTCTTTCTTGTCGGCTTCTGGTCACAATGCAATAGAGCATGCAATTGCCACTTAACAAGCCCAATGCACATCCACATAGACAAACCGTTGCTATCATCGACCATATCAACGATCTGTCGCCCTGTAGGTGTATGAATGGTAGGGGGCATATTTCTTGGATATAACTGGGGAACAATGCGATCATTATGTAGGAGAGAAAGGGTTGGCGTTCAACCTAGGAGATGAATTACATAATGGAATTTTGAATCTCTGAGGTCGACATGGATGGCTATAATAGACTGGTTACTTGCAGATAAAGGCCTTTCGATCCACGTCAATGGACAAGCCACATCACATGACTTTCTTTTGTCACACTGGAAATCATATTATTTTTCTTTTGTCACACTGGTAATCAAATTATTTTTTAAGTGGGAAAAAGGTGTTAGTGTGGGACTTGTTATCCCCCCATTCCTACAGAGAACTAAGGAGATGATGTCTCGAGGCTCGTAGGTTGCAGACATGAAGTACCGAGAGGCATATGAGCATGCAGAACCCATTCACCCACCACACATCACCATTTGATTGATGGAAACACCATCCACCACACCAACTTGGTCCATAGAGGACAACAAGGCTTGCTTTATGAGGTAACAAGTCCAGTATTGTGGTAAGTGTCATTTTAATATTTGAAGCATTTGAACATGTTGCAAAGGGTGCTTTCTTGATTTTCGAAATGCTTGCTTGGAAATTATGCCTTTTTCCTCATTTCACCTTGGTGGTTGACATGTTGTTCTAGTAAGTGGGTCACCCTCGGGAAAAGGGTTGCTACTAGGGGGTCTCCTTGAAGGGTCATCGTACCATTCCCACACATATTACTTTCTGTTACTTCTTCCTTTTCGTTTCCTCATATTTTTGGTTTTCAGGTATATTGACCCAAGAAGGGCTTGTACCTCATTTCATGGGAAGAAGGGGCTGAAGGCCTAGAGGATTGTAGCTGGAAAAGATAAAAGACAATGAATTATCCTCCAGATGCTCGTCCTAAGGTCCTGAGAGCAATGAAATGCTTCACAAAATTCAAGACCCTGTAAAATAAAACACATAACTAAATGTCCCGCTGGTTGAGGGAATGCATTGCAATGTCTTTTACTTTCCTTGCACATGACACTCAATGTGTTCTATCCTCAAGTGGCATTGTGGTACTCTTTACTTTCCCTTGCATATAGTACTAAATGTTCGCACCTTAATCAATTAATGGAAAATAAAAGGGCTTGGAAAAAGGTTGCATTGAAAGCGAGAATGCATCACACCCTCTACAAAGACACCCATAAATGAGACAATATGAGCCCTTGTATGTAGAGAAACCCCATGTCCAAAAGTCATACCCCCATCCACCTTAAACTCTTTTACATGAATTAGAGAGGGTCCTCATGGGAAACACTCCTTGACTTTGGGAATGATCTACCCAATAGGGCACCGTGACAACCCTCCCATACTTAAATTTGACAAGTTCTATAAGGTCTTTGAGCATTTGTTTATTTTGAAAAGGGGGGATTTGATGCACATGTTTGGGTGGTTATTTTATTAATATGCTTACTTGGCATGATACTTGTGACTTGTGGACCCTTGGATGGCGTACTTTTTTTTCTTTGCAGGGCCTTGCCAGGTGAAAACTTTTTCTTGGAGGCACAAGGTTGCTTGGACCTTCATAGGGGCATGAATCCCACAGGTTGGATGATGCACCCCCTCTCATTGGACACTTGGGAGGATGAACGTTTCCTTTGGAGGCACTTGGACACCATGAGATGATCACATGCTAGTCCCTTGCACCTCAACGTTGGCCTTTGAAGGCCTAAAACATCACTTTCTATGCCCTAGACGTCACATGGAGGCTAGGGTTTTTGATGGGGTTCTCATGGTTGATGGTGATGTGACATGGTTTGATGGAGAGAGATACACATGACATGCACTAGAGCACTTGGTGGCAAGGCTCATGGCCTTTGAAGGCCCAATGATCTTCATCAAAGGGCTCAACGTCTCTCTTGGAGGCCTAACGTAGCCCTTTAGGGCATGACGTCACCCCTAAAAGGGGAATTACTTTATGTATTTTGTAATTTTAAGTTGTAAAATGGAAAATAGAGGAGGTCAATCTCTCTAAATTGTTGATTGACATTTTAAAAAGTGGAAAAATTGGTTTTAGGTGACCTCATATAAATAGAGGTCACCTTGATGTCATTTTATTATCATGTGCTTGAGAATTACATACTCTCTTAGCTGAAATTTTCGCCCTACTTGGGGAATTCACTCTATCTCTCTCCTGATGCTTTGTGGATGCTATTTACTTGTCTATTGGAAGGAAGGATACTACACTATCTCTTGATTCTTTATGGATGCTATTTACTTTTCTATTGGAAGGAATGATAAGACACTATCTCTTGATGCTTGTCTCTTTGCAAATGTGATGGAATATTCTTGGTAAAGAAGGGTTTTTCATGTCCCCGAGGTCTAGAGAAATCAATGAGGAAGTGCACTGTTAAGGCACTCCGTAAGTGAAATTCACCGGTTCGTGGTGGCAAGGCTCATGGCCTTTGAAGGCCCAACGATCTTCATCAAAGGGCTCAACATTTCTCTTGGAGGCCTAACGTCACCCCTAAAAGGGGAATTACTTTATGTATTTTGTAATTTTAAGTTGTAAAATGGAAAATAGAGGAGGTCGACCTCTCTAATTTGTTGATTGACATTTTAAAAAGTGGAAAAATTGGTTTTAGGTGACCTCATATAAATAGAGGTCACCTCAATGTCATTTTATTATCATGTGCTTGAGACTTACATACTCTATTGGCTGAAATTTTCTCCCTATTTGGGAAATTCACTCTATCTCTCTCTTGATGCTTTGTGGATGCTATTTACTTGTCTATTGGAAGGAAGGCTAAGATGTTATCTCTTGATGCTTGTCTCTTTGCAAATGTGATGGAATATTCTTGGTAAAGAAGGGTTTTTCATGTCCCCAAGGTCTAGAGCAGTCAGTGAGGAAGTGCGCTGTTAAGGCACTCCATAAGTGAAATTCACCGGTTCAAAACCCTTGGGGACACCTCAAATACAACCATGTTAAGGGTTGGTGCGGTCCAAGCCGGGTGAGATCCCTAGGTGATTTTGATGACTTAGATGCCCCTGGGTCGTGGCATCTCAGCCACAGGCCAGTCCCGCAGGTCATGTATAATATAACCAACAAAAAAAGAAGAAGAAGGGTTTTTCATGTTATCTCTTAAAACTGGTACAGAATTTTCTGCATATTGTGTTGTTTCTTCTTGTTTCAAGGTTATTTGTCTAAATATTTAGAGGAGTATAAGGGCATACACCCTCCACCAAGATCTATCTTTATTAGTCATTGAAAAAACTATTTTGCAAAGGTTGCTACAATGGGTGAAAGGGCTTACACCCTTGTAGACTTGCTAGGTTTTGCTTTCTCTAGGGAGTAAAAAGACTTACACCCCGAGAGAAGCAACAATCCCTAGCTCTTACACAAGAGACTCCATTAACTCAATTGATAAGGCACTAATCTACTTGCATTATAGATTGTATATTCATGCATTGGTAAATGCGAATTTTTGAGATATTGCAATTGTTCAAGTTGGAATCAATTCTTCATGTTATAAGCTTTCTTTTTCCCTAGGGGCATCTTTATTGGAAAAATAATTCTCTTTGTTGTTATAAATTTATGCTACAACCAATAGGGATGCAAAAAACTCATTTAAATCTTATTGTTTACTCACTATTCTACTGCCAAAATCTACTTGCAAGCTGCCATAATTAATCTACTAGTGACTAGCTATCTTTTGGGTGGATTGTGTTGATATTATGGTAGTTGCGCGAGGTATTAACCTCCATATGTAACCTTTGAATATAATAGAATATTCTGGAAGCAAGAGAAACCCTAAACACATGTGTGAAAACCATAGAATACATGTCGGCTCAACATAATAAATAATATTAAGGTATTATCCTCCAGGAATACAAGTCGACCTCACATGAAAAAGATAAATAGAAAATATAATTACCAAAAAGTCAGGTCGACCCAGTGAGAAACGTCACTGGACAGATTAATATAAATAGAGGACGTTTTGGCTCATTTGTTCACTCACTCTCACTCAGGAAACTAGAAATAGTGCGCACGTTTGGAGGAGGAGGAGCAACAACTGCAGTTGTACGGTTTTCTCTTGTTTAGTCTTTCTAGTACTTTCTCTTATGCACTACCCTTGGAAAATGTGCGCTCTCTTGGTTATCTGTTGATTATGGTATGGATTCCTGGAATCATTCTTTCCGTCAAAGGTTAAGGTGCTTGGGGGTCTCTTTGTGCCTATGGTTGGGTGACAATGGTGTCGCATTGTCCATGGTTAAACGAGCACACCAACATTATTCTAACAGGTTATGGGCCCACGTCACCTTTAGAACAATCTAACCAATGGAAGGTAGATCCACAACTCTCTGTCAAGCTCGTTGTAGCAAAAATTCAATTGCAGTGCCAGTTCCTTTGCACCAATTGCAACACCAGTTGTAGTGCCAGTTACAATTCCAGTTTCAGTGCCAGTTGCAACAGCAGTTGCAGTGCCAGTTGCAACACCAGTTGCAGTACCAGTTGTAGTGAAAGTTTATGTGAAGTATTGGGACTATTTTTTGGTTATCCTAGTGCACCCTAACCCAACACATCTCCTGGTGCCCTCAGCCAAAAAAAAGTCAAGTTTTAGTTTTTGGGTCAAAGTCAAAGTCAAAGGTTGAATTTTGGTCAAAAATTGATTTTTGTGGTCAAATTTGAAATTTTAGGGTTTATAGCTTGTTCTAATCATTGAACCTTTTTGATTTAGTTTCTAACCTCTTCTTGTCAAGATTGTGTCTAGTTTCAGGTTAAAAGACAAGCTGAACGATACTACAAATTTCAAAGGTATGCACTTGTATAATCTTTTCAAGTTATATCATTCAGTAAAGCATGAGTGTGTTTGCAGGGGATGTATAAGAGACCTTGTCCAAGCAGTGATTTTGAATTCACTACATTCAAAGGAACAAGCGCACCCTCCCTAACAGTGAAGACTCCAGGTTTGATTATTTAAAAAATTGACATGTCTCTAGATGTTATGACATTATTATGATCTTATGCTGCATCTTGATATATTGAAGTTATGATCATTATACTAACCCCTTAATACTAGAGATACACTTGTTGATATCCTCTCTAGGAGATATTCTTGTTCTTATCTAAATGATTATTGTTTACGAGATGAAGTTGATCTCCTTTAGGAGATGTTCTTGGTTACCGACCTAGACTCTGGGCATGATATATTCCATGGAGGATACCATGGAGATTTTGTTGTTCTTGTTTCTTGTTCCGGGCAGGACATAAGAGATAAATATGAGAGGGAGTCAATGATCAAGAAGAAGCCAACATAGTTTCGTGACACTTTGCAGAATGCAAAAGGGCATGCAACAGACGAAAGCATGGCCCGAGGATTCTCTCAGATAGAGGGAGTTGACTTCAGAGTTTGATATGAAGAATATTGCAAGACTTTATCAGAGACATGGTGCAGGAAGGAGCAGTGAGGATCCATCACTTATACACATATGAGCATATAACTAACATTTTCACTAAGCCTCTGTCTGGGACAAGCTTGGCAGGAATGCAATTTTTTCCCCGGGGGAGTATTGACGATTGCAACATTGTGTTGATATTTCAAGATTGATCAGGAAGACTTGATCATGTGGAAATAGGCCCATATGTAATCTTCGACGCATTGAAGATTCAAGTTTCTTCTAGATGTCCCATGTGTGAATTGCATCGGGCCTTGAAACTCTCATGAGTAGGTGAGTAGCCTCGATAAGCATAGGGCCGACTCTATCTCCATAGGAACTGGGCTGCAGACGAGGGGATATAAGGAACATCTACATCTAGGGTAGATGTGTCCCGATGTAGTCTTCGACAAACTGAAGAATCGAGGTGCAATTCCATGTGTTTGATAGCATCGAGCTGAATGCATTCACAGAGTGATCCTATGAGAGGATCACCATGAGGTGTTTGTGTCTCTTATGTGGTAATAATTCTTGTCATGGAACAAGAACGACCCGAGGTGCTAGACACATGTGCCCAATAACATCGAGCTAAATGCATTCACGAAGTGATCCTATGAGAGGATCAACTATGAGGTGAATGTGGCTCCGATGAGGTAATGATTCTTGTCATGGGACAAGAATGACCCGAGGTGCTAGACACATGGTGGTGGAGATGGATCATCAATATAGCTAAATGAGGCTCATGGACATTATGATATTGTCTATGATAGAAGAATACCAAGAACAAGTACATCGATATGTTTTGATGATTGCTACCAGATGATGCTGATAGTAATGATGATACTTATGATGATGCTACATGTAGAATGGTCTACAAGACTATGTGAGTCTTGCCCATGCCATGTAAAGATGGATGGATGTGTTTGAGACCATTAATACCTCCCTATCTAAGAGGGAGTGTTGATATTATAGTAGTTGCAGGAGGTATTAATCTCCATATGTAACCTTTGACTATAATAGAATATTCTGGAAGCAAGAGAAACCCTAAACGGATGTGTGAAATCCCTATAAGACGTGTCATATCAGTAGAATATATAATATTAAGGTATTATCCTCTAGGAATACAAGTCGGCCTCACAGGAAAAAGATAAACAAAAAATATAATTACCAGAAAGTTAGGTCGGCCCAGCTAGAAAAGTGACTAATCAGATTAATATAAATAGAGGATGTCTTCGCTCATTTGTTCACTCACTCTCACTCAGGAAACCATAAACAATGCGCACGTTTGGAGGAGGAGGAGCAACATTTGCAGTTGTACGATTTTCTCTTGTTTAGTCTTTATGGTACTTTATCTTATGCTCTACCCTTGGAAAATGTACACTCTCTTGTTTATTTGTTAATTATGATGTGGCTTTCTGGAATCATTCTTTATGTCAAATTTTAAGGTGCCCGGGGGTGGCTTTGTGCTATCAAAGTCTTGTCTTAATCATTGGAAGTTTATCTACTCATTGTTAGATTTATTTCCAAGTATCTTACACTTGATTTTGGTAGATAACTTACAAATTTTATAACTTTCTTATTGCTGATATATTTATTTCTATACTGCTACAATTTGGGACAACAAGGTTTCTTGCTGAATCCCCTTTGGATTTGAGGCTTAAATTGCTATAGATTGTCTTGTTCCGGGAATGGCTAACACTGTCTTGCAGGTATATCATCTTTGGAAACCAATTACCCTCTCACAAGACTTCCTCAAGATTCATATCCACATTTTACCTTGACCTATAAGAGCACCTCTCATACCTTATCACTTTCCATATCAATCCCCCTAGGGTCACCTGAGATTCCCCCCTTGTGGTGATTTCATCATCACTAAAGTGAGGGGA
>ML788365.1:805921-818803 GCA_009831015.1 Picea engelmannii
ATTCATTGTTTAAATGATTGACAAACCTACCTAATTATTCCCTCCCATTGGGCCTATTATCCCCAATTATAGGGATAAATAAGGAGATCATGTCTCAGGGCCCTCAGGTTGCAGACATGGAGTACCAAGAGACAACTTGACCACCAAGGTCCACTTGCACAAACATAGACCCAAATCACCACCGCAGTTCTAGGTTCATCATGAGGGTATCCGACACACCACATGGCTTACATAATACATTGGGTATTTCTCCATGAGGTACAAGTCAGGTATTATGGTGAGTGTCATTTCAATATGTGAGGCATTTGAGTTTGTTTCATTTTAAACTGCTTTTGATTATGTAACGTCTGCTTGGAAATTATGCTCTTTGCCCTATTTCACTTTGGTGGTTGACATTGTGCCCTAGTAAGTGGCTAATCCTTAGGGATATGTTTGATACTGGGAGGTCCTCTTGATGATTCATTGTGCCATTCTATACCATATTTGTCACTTTACACTCTTCGTTCCCTCATCTCCTTACCTTTTGGGATTTTAGGGTGTACTGACCCAAGAAGGGTTTGTCCTTCATTTCATGGGAAGAAGGGGCTGAAGGCACAAAGGCTAGTAGTTGGAAAAAGATAAAATCCAAATATGAACCTTCTACATGCTCACCCAGGGATTCCTAGGATAATGAAATGTATCTCGTAAGAAAATAACGGGACCCGTGAAAATAAATTAATGCAAAATAGCAACCAAGATAGAGCATGTGTGGGAACTGTTTTTCATTCTTAGGTAGAAGCCCCACACATGAATTCAACTTGGGGAAGCAATATGGGACCAAGATAGAGTCAAGGTGGAAACTATTTTTCATGCTTAGGCAAAAGCCCCACCTTGGATTCAACTTGGAAACATAAAAAAAGAACAAAAGACAATAAATGGGCTTGGAAAAAGGTTTCATTTAAAATGAAGGTGCAACACACCCTCTACAAAGGCACCCATAAATGAGATGCTACAATACCTTGTATGTCATGAATCCCATGCCCAAGATTATTGGCCCCATCCATGTCACTTTGTCCACATGTCTTGGAGAGGGGTCAACTTGGGAAACACTCCTAAACTTGAGGTACAATTCACCCAATAGGTCGCTTGTCAACCCTCGCATTTCTAAACTTGGAAAATTGCATAGGGTCTTTGAGAAATTGTTTATTTTGATGAGGTGGTTTGGATGTACATGCTTGGATGGATATTTTATTGATTTTATTTACTTATCATGATGCATTTGACTTGATATCCTTGGAGGGCACATTCATTGTCTTTGCAGGACCTAGTTGGTGGACAGATTTGGAAGAAAAATCCTAGCTTGGGCTTCCTTGGGGGCTTGAAACCCACAGATTGGATACCATGGACCTCACACTAGATGACGATTCTAGCCTTTGGAGGCCTGAGGAGATACCATGGAGGAAAAAACCCAATCCTTATCCAACCCAATGATTTTCTCTTGAGGCTAAAACATCACTTTTGAGGAGGTTGACATAACCTTAATGCTAGGGATTGTGGTGGTGTTGTTGTTTTTTGACACTTGACATATTTGGATGGAGAGGGGAACCTTGAGAACCCTAGCACTTGAGAGGAAGGCCTTTGGATGCCCAATGTTTCATCTCCAAGCTCAATTTTCTAAAGGTGCCAAAACGTTTCCCTAAAGGGGTGATGCCATGCTTCTTTAGGGTTTCTTATGTGCATTTTAGGGTTAAATTTGAAGTTTATATTGTAAAGGGGAAATGTAAGGGTTGTTGTTCCCTTACTTTGTGGTTTACCATAAAATTAAGTGGACAAACACTTGTAGTAGGATTTGTATAAATACAGATAATTTCATTTCATTTTTACATCACAACTCTGCCATATTGTAGAGGATTCTTGGCTGCAATTTGCGCCCTACTTGGGAAATTTTGTCTATCTCTATTGATACTATATATTGTTATGGTTTTCTCTAGATATTGGATGAAGAAGTAAGGCACTATATTTCTTGGAGGATTTTTCTTGCTTTTATGGTGGATTTTAATGGTTAAAAAGAGTTTATCTTGTTAATTGTTGGACTAGGTAAGGAATATTTCATGTTATTGCTTCTTTTCTTGGTCACAAGGTTAATTTAATAAGATTTTGGGGAGTATAAGGGCATACAACCCCACTAATCTCATCATATTTGTATTGGAATACTTTGTTGCATAAAAAAATACTAGGAGTAAAAGGGTTTACACCCTTCTAGGGTTTTCCTTAGCTAGTCTTGATTGCCTTGGGGAGTAAAAGGCCTTACACCCCCAAAGAAGTAGCACAACTAGCTCTTTAATTTTTAAAAGACTCCATAACCCAATAGTTAAAGGAACTAATCTCTTGCATTGGAGAAATAAAATCATTGCATTGGGATACATGGAATTACAAGATATCAACATTGTTTAAGTTGGAATCTTTTCTACATGTTATAAGCTTTCTTATGCCCTAAGGGCGTCCTCTTTTAGCCAAGGGTTTCATTTCCTCAATAAAATCAATTCTAAAGCCATTAGGGCTGTATCAAACTTCACTTTCTTTCATCATTTACTCACTTTTGAACCGTGTAAATTGACTTCTAAACCTAGATTATTGTTCTACTGGTTATGCGATATCTTTTGGACGATTTACTTGTTGATTTTTATGGTTGGAATTTGCTGCTGTAGCAATTGTTTTCTACATCTATAAGGACGCCCTAACACTTTTATGATAACTTCATTTGGTATCCCTAATTTACTGTCAAAGTTCATGCTTAAGTATTGGAAAGTTATCTACTGTTTTAGTACTTCATTGTCCAATATTTATTTGACAATTTTGATGGTTAAATATGCAATAACTAGTTGTTTTACTTGCTGATATATATTTCTGTTGATTGCTCCAAATAGGGACAACAAGCTTAACTTGCTTGTCCATTGGATATTTTTAGCTTGTATCTTGTCTTTTCTTGTGTCTCGAGCATGTGCAACCATCTTCTGTAGGTACTCAAACACTTAGAAACCATAAACCACCTCCGAAGCTCGTTGTCAAGACACTCTCCACTTAACAACTTGACCTATAGGGGAATATATTCATAAGTATCACTTTCCATTTCACATTCCCCCTAGGGTCACTTAGGACTCCCCCTTGTGTTGGATTCTTCCTTCACAGAAGAGAGGAAGGGTTTATTTGAGGTGAAAATGGGTAAACTCTCCCATTGTTATCACCATTTTGTGGATTGGGCCAAGAGTTTCCCAACCTATAGTTTGCGTGTTAACATTTTTGCATCGCTGTCGAGGAGGATTTTGAATCCTCTTTCATGTCGTAAGGACACTTTAGAAAGCTACCATCCCAAATCCTTTACCCCTATATTTCCTAGCGAATCCACTTGAAGGATGTTTCCCTTCCACCTTTGATGAGCTCTTCTTGGATCTCATTTGGCATCTCCACTTGTGGAAAGTTCCCTTTCCCTTCCTTCCATTTTTGATGAACATTAAGTTCATCTGGCAACTCCATTGAAGTGACATCCCAGATAATGGACCCATGGCATCAAAACATTTACCATTGGCCTTCCACAAGGTATACCCTTCTCTTGATGCTCAAAATATCCTTGGATACTTGAAGCTTTGCCTTGCAGGGTGGAGGGAAAATTGCCCCAAATTCGACGGTGACACAACTCTAGCGGTTACCCATGTTGTGAACTATATGGGGTATGCTTCAAGTATAAATGTAATGCATGAGGATGTACTAATGAAAATCTTTGTATCTTCTCTGGACTCGAGTCAAAGGAGGTGTCTTGCAGACTCATGTGATTTGAAAAGTTTTCGGTCTTCTATACATCTTATTGAAGAATTTCTTAGATATTGGGGGCCAACTACTCAATATTTGTAGACTACCCTGCAAGAGCTCAAATATTCCCTTTACAAAGAAGGTTTTACGATGGATGACAATACAACAACTGAAGAGTGTGAAGTTGAAGAACAATATCACCCGCCACTTGTAGAAGAAGTGCTTGAAGAGGATATCCATGAAGAAAGTTGTCAATAATATATTGATTATGAAGACCTTGATGAGACATCGATGTCCATTTTCTCGCTTGATGAAGATGATCTCGTTGTTGTAGAAAATTTCTCCTCACCCGATGAAACTTGCTTAGATGGCCTTTCCATGTCCCTATGCAGACTTGAAGTCCCCTTTTTTACCTTCCAGAGCAAAAAAAACACATTTTTCCACATATACGCGCCCTACCAGTTAGACAACAAGCGTATACGCAGGTTGATCCACTACAACCTGCGTACATCGAGTTTGGTGCTCAAAATTAAAAATTATATCAGGTTTCCATGTCACATGATACTCACATCACGAGATCCATGATCCTTGACCTTCCATATACTGGAAACGCTCTGACTCGGGCCTTCAGTTCCATTTGAAGGATATAAATTGAGCCATATCCAAGCCTTGGAAAGGGAGATAATTCAAATTTTCATAGAAAAGATACTCTAGAGAAATTTCGCTTCACATTGAGTCTGCATCCCTTTATCCTTGAAAGTCTGAACTCATTATTTATCCCCCAAGCTCTTCCTTCTTTGTAATGGAGAACCTCATTATCTCATTTATTTGAGATTTCCTTTGGTGGAGGATTGAAGTGGTGGAGGCTCAACTGGAGGGACTTAGTTTCTCGGTTCCGATATGTGTTGTTACAGAAGTTTGTCACCTATATAATTCTGCTGATCATTTTAATAGAAATACTCTTTTCTCGTCCAATTGATATCTTGCAAATATTTGAATTATTATTCCATGGGCGTATTTGTCATGTATGTTAATGGATTATGTTAATCTATATGATAACAATATATATTATCATCATATGCTTGCGTATCTTGGTTGTTGAGGACAAGTTGCAGGTATAAAGCTTTGAGTTTCATGCTCAACGATGGTCTTCATCGAACACCTCGATGAGGTAGGATCTTGACCTTGTCTTGTTAGCATTTCAATTATATAACATACTTGAGATTGAAGTTGATTTTTGCATGTCATTTCGTCTGTTGTGTTTTACCCCATGCCATAGAGAGGTTTTCCTCGTAACATAATTGGCAACTCCATTAGGGAATTGATCTTCTATTTGGGTTTTGGAGTGTTTTTCTCCTTGACTTTCTCTTTGTTAGCCTGAGTTTCCTTGTTGCTTGATTGGTTCACAACCTATTTTTACTTTTCATCCGAGTTTCTTGGCTTAATCATTGCCCTGGCAATGTTTTACTATATATATGTGGTTTTTCCCTTGACATGCGCGCACATACGAAATATTTCCTTCTGTAGGGCACGCACATACGTGAGTTTTGCTCAAACAGTCGCGTACATCAACTCTTTAGGCTTACTGGCTAAGTTTGATGTTTGCTGGGTGAGTTTGGTTGGTTGATGAGTCTTCTTGGGTCTCTATCCTAACTGTTAAGTGCTTACATAGTGATAGGAAATCTTCTCATTATTGATTTTTCAGGCGGTATTCTTTCTTATCATTATTTTCATTGCTTGTCCTTGCACATTGGTCTTAGTGTTTGCTTCTTGGTATCCTGATTGGATTGTCTCTTTTTTCTTGCAGTGGGGTTTGTGTGTGAAGCTTCTATTCAGTCCTTTCATTTTCTTTTCTTTATATCGAAAATACAAGCAATAATTTGCTCATGTTGCATTATGGAATTTTCTCTTTTGATTACTTAGTATTCACCTTGACACATGTGGAAAGATTGCATTTGATTGAAATTGTAGAAATTGCATTGAAAGTTGCACTTAAAAGCTTACCATCTCTTGAGAATTTAAGATTAGGACTTAGAAGTATTTTTATATTTGTTTCTTTCATATGCCGAGTCATAATATCATCAATTTCACAACCACACCTCTTGAGTAAACAAAATCCATTAAAAACAACATTGATCAACTAAAATTGATTAGAAACGATTTTATTTCTCAGGGTACACAAAAAATCATAGGACACAGGCCCTTGAAATAAGATTTTGTGAGTAAACTTCTCCAAGGCTGTTAAACTAAACATATGTCTGACCAAGGAGTGGTGAAACCCATTGTGTAATTAGTGACGCCAGGAGGCTGCGCTCACATTGGAGTTAAGCACGAGGTCACACGTAGTTGGTTGTAGAGATAACCCTCTATTACCTTCTTAGAGTTAGAGATATTTTTGTGGTTCCATTCGTATCTGGGGGTCTTGCTAGTACCTTTACATCTGTGAGAGGTGGTGCTTTCAATATTTTGGGCTTTGTTACCCTGGCCATACGGTGGACCAGACTTACGACCGTTCTCTTGCACATTGGTTATATTGTGGTGGTTCTAGTTGCTTGATATAGGTAGCCACATAGGTTAGTTGCAGGGGTTATTCTACAGGTACCCTGAGTCAGATAAGGGTCAGACAACACACAACATTTATGTAGGATTACTTCCCTGGGGGGATGTGACCGACTACATTGTTAAGCCCACAAGGGCCCTTATAACTGATTCTGATACCTCCAATCTTTTGAAGGGAGTCTCATGACCCTCTTGGGTGAGGCATACCTAATCTAGTGAGGGAGGCCCCTTTTCAGCTACTATATCCTATTTGTGTGCATTTGGCCTTTTTTTTCTTTATTTTGGTGTGCTCTTTGATTATTAGTTGGCCCTAGGATTTTGTTTCATATACCGAGTCTTGAGTCATAGTGGAGCAAGACTAGCCTCCTTGCAGGTCTTGCCATTTTTTGAAGTTACCACCGCTTTTTGAGTCTTTACCGAAGTTGCCTTATCAAAGGAGTAAAGTTAATAAACATGGTACATATATCTCCACCTCACAGACTTGTGATTATCCAGTTATGGGTACTGACTTAAGTGTGAATGAC
Source organism: Picea engelmannii (assembly GCA_009831015.1). Lineage (NCBI taxonomy): Eukaryota > Viridiplantae > Streptophyta > Pinopsida > Pinales > Pinaceae > Picea > Picea engelmannii. The sequence goes on from ML788365.1 coordinate 812,791, forward strand.
AAAGGGATTCCCTTGACTCCTATACCTTCTATGGTCAATGAGATTCCTTCGACTTCTTCATCCACGACAGTTGTAGTGCCAGAGGTTCCTGTCCTCACTGCTACCCAACCTATGGTTTCTACTCGACCCATACAAATGAACCCTTTTAGGTCTATTTTTGCTACAAGATGATACAATTCTCAGTCCATACCTTCGGTCTCTAACCCTTTTTCTTTTGGTATAACCAATATGACGTCACAACTTTCATCCTCCATTCCAGCGACTAATGCAAATCCTAGTTTTGGACCTGGCGGCATGGCTCCCCCACATGCTTCTCTCTTGTTTGGTGGAAGTAATATTCCCTAAATGAATCCTACGGTTGGAGGCCATCCTCCTTTTCCTTCCGGGTCTACTCCTAGTCCCAATGCTCCTGGTTGGAGTACTCAATTAGGTCGACGCGTCACTTGCTATATTCCATCCTTTCTCCCTTCTTCCTCCATGATGATTCCAACAAACACATTTGTTATGACAAATCCACCTCTATCCTCCAGAGTTACACTTGGAGGGATTCGATTTCACGCTATCAGAAACCCCTAGCCTGGAGCTCCTCTAGCTGGGGGCAATGTTTATAACCCTCATTATGCCTCCCCTGCAGGTATGGTGGCCATACAACCTCTTATGAATCAGTTTGGAGGAGGATATTACCTTACCAGATAGGGCCATGGTATATACCAGAAACCTGTATGGCCTGCAATCCCTCGACACCAATCTTTATCGGGAGCAAGGGCTTAGATGCCACAACCCCGACTCCTTTTTCTGGCCACGCTTAATCATCCAGATTTTTTGATATTAATTAATGAACCGATGCGACATGATTCGTCATGGTCCCCCGTTCCCACAAAGCTTCCTTCGAACATTCCAAAATTCGAGGGAAATATTGTCGAGGATTCGAGTAATCATGTTACTATTCATATTTGGTGCTCATCCAATTCCATTAATGACGATTCTATTCATTTGAGACTATTTCAATGCACCCTCACGGGGGTTTCCATGAAATGGTACATTGAGCTACCGTGGGAACATATGGAAAATTTAATCAGATGATTTTGGTCTTTCTCAACTACTTCCAGTTGTCGATTCATTATGATGCTGGCGTAGAAATTTTGTCAGCCTTCTACCAAGATAAGGCCATGCATATATCAGACCATATCCAAGAGTGGCATAGACATAAGAGGTTGATTAAATCCTACATTCCTCCAAAGTTTCTGTTGGAGTGGTTCCTTAAGTCCTTATTGACTTATATTTCGAAGGATGTTTCTACATACAGAGTAACATCTGAGGAAGAATCTATTTTCAAATCCCAACAACTGGACCTCATATATGCTCAGTCTGGGATGTTGTATGAAATTCTTCTTGACACACCGTGATCGAATTATGACTCTAGAAAAAATCCTGGGCCTCATGCCGATGGAATCATAGGCTCTCCAAATGCTAAGTCTACAGACTTGGTGACGAACTAGTTGAAGGATTTGTCTCTAAGCCGTCTTGTAGCATGACAAGATTCAACTTCATCCTCCACTCCCACTCAGTTGGTGGATGTGCATTTTGTACAGTCGTCGACCAACCCAAATGGTAACCAACAACTAGGAGGGAATAGAAGGAAAGGATGAGGTAATAATCATAAGGGTTGGAAAAATAATAACAAATCCAAGGACGACACTAACAATGATATATCGAATAATAATCCTGGTGAGGGAAAGAAAGAAAAGCGAAATGTGAAGTTCCTTGTAAAATTTGTAAAGATGATCACCTTACACATGTATGCCCCAAATTCTAGGAAGCCTCGAGGCTCTTATCACAACCTCCCACTGTGATGATCGATCCATTTCTGCATAATCAACACATGGCTTCGGGGTCCTCCAACACTGGAAATGCGTTGAGTGGGAGTCAAAACCCCTTGACACATGAAGGTGGCCATCTATGTGTTAATATGGTCAAGTCTTATATTGATGTAGCGACTCGATGTTGTGATTATGGTTCTTCACATACTGTTACATGTCTAGAGTCTCCCCCTCCTCTGGAAACACCCTTGCAGATCGAAAAGCTGGAACCTCCGCCTCGTATTCTGAAAGGAGTACTAAAACGCTCTGCCCACAATCCTAATGCCAGAGTTGCCCAGAACTATTTGATTGTTGAAGATCTGGGTCAAAATGCTTGTGCATTGTCAGCTTTGGAGGTACTCCAGATGTGTCATTCACAGAGGAATGCCTTGTTATCTACTTTAGGAGCTCTAGACCCATGTGGCTTGAAGGTTATTAAGTTTTACGTCACAGATATTAAGCCTCGATTACCTTACCACATGGCCTTTCAAATCCATGTAGAGTACACAAAAATTACCATCAAATGCATTGTAATTGATGAAGGTGTTGCAATGTGCGTGATGTCCCTAACCTGTTGGAAAACCATTGGCTCTCTGATTCTGTCCCAGTCTATGACGATGTTGACCACATTTGATGGACGTTCATTTTGACCCCACGAAATTATTCCCGCTTTTCCGGTCCATTTAGGTGGTAAGACAATGGAGGTTGATGTCGATGTGGTTGATGCACCCATTGACTATAATATAATACTGGGGCGTAATTGGACTTATGACATGACCGTTGTCGTGTCATCTGTTTTCCTCACTTTATGTTTTCCTCACGAAGGAAAAATAGTAACGATTGATCAATTTTCCTTTGCGCATGCAAGTCCTAATGCATTAGTTGGACCTTTGATCCCAGTGATTGATGATTCTCGGCAGGAAACTGAGGATATTGGTGTGATAATGTATTCCTATCTCATGGGTAGCTTTGATTTTGTGGCATGAATCCATAACATTAATGCCATTTCCAGTAGGTCTTCATCATCGATGAGGTCCGTTCCTTTCCGTACTTCGTATTTCAATGACCCTTGGACCCTACCTTCCCCGACTATGTCGTGTGAAGGTCAGTCACACATTGGGATTGAAATGCCACTGTCAGCGACAAAGGTTGCGTATCATCCTATTCTTAACACTACTACTGACCCAGATCCTTTCTCCTTGCAGAGGAAGGAGGAGGATCCTGTTCTAGAGCCCGTATAGGCCACCTAATCATCTTGTCCACATGATTTCCTCGATGATACTTTACCTTAGGATGAAGCCATCTTAGAGGCCATGTATGGTCCTAATAGGCCTTGGGACGATATGCATCATCGCTCCTATTTCCTCCCAGAACTTTTTAGGATTGAACAAGATGACTTTAGATCTACCTTGAATGAGATGGTCGGTCACATTGTGGTTCCACTAGATATGCATGGTATTTATGCTGAAGGAAACATGGAAAATATTTCTCCTACCGTCACGATCGATGATCCATGATCTTTTCGTCAGGTGACTTATTAAAGAATTGTATACAGTGAGCATAAACAAAAGTACACCATAAAGAAGGAAAAACTCAAAAGGAAAGAGACATAAGCATGCAATATGAACACAAAGAACTTGATAACGGAGTTCATCCCCGGTGGACTACGTCTTCAGGTATTTCTCTCAAATGGGTAGGAATTTTTATTAACTCCACAAAATAATTGGGTAAAATACATAAGTATACCTCATTCTGGAGTTAAGCTACATAAGCTTTGCTTAGATCAGAAAACTAACACCACCACTGTGTTCGTGGAGTCATTTTACCTAAAAATGATTATCTCCATGCCTCGATCCGAGTCTGACACTTTTTGGCCCAAGAGGCACCCTTGCCTCGGTTTGCATGCCACTTCTCCTGCAATAAATGACTGGACATATCTCAAAATCCATGCCAATTCTCGAAAATTGCACCCAAATCTATACTGTATAGACGCACTTGGTCTCACATGGCTCTCTTGTGCTCTGTCCCAAAGTCTGGTCGAGAACCCTTCTTATACAAAATATTAGGCAGTTAGGAATAAATGAATCTGTTGGTGCATTGGTTGCGGAGGCTATTTTATGGCATAGGCTGTTGGGGAGGTTCCAGGGTTGAATCCCACAGACTCCCCTTTTTAACACACGGGTATACCATTTGTGGCGTGCTCTGCTAAAATGGCGGGCAGTGGTTACATCTGGCGGAACATGCCAGATATGGAGGAATGTTGTTATATAGTTTGGCAGATGTTCCATTCGTTTGGGTGCGGTCATGTGGCTTAACATATGATCAGGGGCTGGGCCGAAGGCCGAGCCCCTTTCCTTTGGCACCCATATAAACTTTCAAACTCAAATACAATTTTCACCATATTATAAATAAGGACTATAGTATGGTGTATTGGTAGCGTAGAGGTGTGGGGCCTTTGGGATAACAGAGGTCACGAGTTCGAATCCTATGGAGTCATATAACTTTTACACACACCAACCATCGGAGGGGTGCCACGTGGCAACCCATGACTGGGCCACGTGGCACCATATAATTCATCCATGAAACTGACACTTGTCATCACTCAATTCGTCCACATGTCTACCTTTCCATGCCATCCCATGCTAACTCATTTGTATGTACATGCTACGTTTCACCCTTGCAGTGGTGCCACGTGTCACCTTGACTTTTGACTTTTGACCAAATTTGACCTGAAATTTGAGCGCTTATATCTTTTGATCCGTAACTTTGTTTGACGAGCTGTTTGCACCGTTAGAAAGATTGCGATGCACTCTTCGCGATCATTCCCTTTTCACTAAGTTTTGGGAAATTTCAATATTTTCCCTTTTGCTGAAGCTATTATGAGCGTCCTGAGTTGGTTCTGTGCGTTTGGAGTTGTTCTTAGCCTTCTCTGGATCCTTTTTGGATCACACCTTCCCACTGAGATATTTTTGGACCACCGAAAGATTTCATTAATCAACTGGTAAGTGAGGGAAGATTCCCCTCACTTTGTCCTTCTCAATCCACGTTGCCTTGCTTGGATGTGTGCCCTTTAAGCCTACTCGAAGATAATCAACATCATCCCCGCGTGAAGTCCTTCTCCTTCTGTCCAAGATGATATCTTCCTGTAACTCATCCAAGTACTGAGGTGAAAACTCATGAACTGAAGGTATTGAAACTTCCTCATCTCGATCCATGATCATGGGAGGCTCAAAAAGTTTCAAGTTCTCTATGTTCACAATAGAGTAAATATGCATATAAGGCGGAATATCTAAATGAAAAGAATTAGTTCCACTTTTCTCCAAAATAGTGAAGGGTCCATATCATATGGGCTTGAGTTTCTTGCCTTCACCCTTCAATTGTTCCTTGCTGATACGAAGCCATATCTGGTCCCCAACTTGGAACTTATGATCAACCCTGTGCTTGTCATGCCGAGATATATACTGTGCTTGACTCTTCTCCATCTGTTCCTTGACTACCTGGTGTATCTGTTGAATCCTCTAGATAAACTTGCGGGATCTGTCCTCTGTTCATTCTTCATTCACATCGACATCTCTCCCATACATCCAGTCCAAAGGAACCTTTGGTAGGTACCCAAAACATGTCTCAAAAGGTGAACTTTGAGTGGATGAATGTAAAGATCGGTTATAAGAATGATGTACATAGGGTATCTGTTCATCCCATAAATTAGGATGATTGATGCAGTAACCTCGAAGCAAAATAACCATTGTTCTATTTACCACCTCTGTCTCTCCGTCGGTTTGTGGATGGAAAGCAATTCTCCTCTTCAATTTGGTGTCCATCATTCTCCACAAGCTATTCCAAAAATCCCCAAGGAATTGAGTATCTCGATCTGAGACAATGGATGTGGGTAACCAAAAGTGAACCCAAACATACTGAAAAAAGAGATTAGCAGTCTGCTCAGTAGTGATATGATTTTTAATTGGCATCAAGATACACACCTTGCTGAACCTATCCACTACGACATACAAATAATCATGACCCCCTTTGGTCATTGGTAACCCCCCTACAAAATCCATGGAAATGATTTCCCATGGATGGGATGGAACATGAAGTGGTGAGTATAGCCTCAATTTTCTATTAGTGGGATTACAAGTAGAACACATCACACACCC
>ML788365.1:823253-878611 GCA_009831015.1 Picea engelmannii
ATAGGCCCCTCACTCTTCTTTTATAAAATGGATATCATCAAGACCGCCTACTTCTCGATCTCAATAGTCCCCAATTTGATTATCACGAACAATGCATCCAACATCATGAGGATCCTTCTTATGGAAATCTATGGTGGTGTTCATGGTTGTTTCCAATTTGCACATTGTGTTGGAAGTGTTCTTCTCGGGGCCTATGGTTTTAGGGGTCGTGGCAAGATCTTGGTTTCTATGGAGGGTTAATACGAAGGCCATCGTGAGGCAAATGTCTGAGGCGGCGAGAAAATGTATATGGAAGTGGTCTGGAAATTTGTGAGGTTTCTTGTAATCACTCGATTGGCAAATCATATTGATACATTTACATAGAAAAACATAGAGCAAGAACCTGCAACAAGCATGTTCCATATCTGCAATAAGAAGGTGAGAGACCCCACACATATCTACAAATCAAAAGAACAGTCGAGACAAAAGCAAATCAAAAAACTTGATCTTCAATGCCAAAATTAGACAGTTGAGAAATGGACATTGAATACGCTCTCTCATAAGCAAGGAGAGCAAGAAGCGTTATCTCTAATACCATGTAGAAAATCAGGTTTAACCCTAATCGTAAGTAAGCCTGGACTCCACAAAACAACAATAAAAAAAAAATTATATATATATATATATTATATTCATTAAAAAAAAAACTCCTATGTAGATAACAATGGGAAGAGATCAACTTTAACTAGAGAAATTTGTCATAACTTGACAGATACAAACATCTAAGTAGAACTTACAACTAACAATAATAGTTGCTTGTATTGAAATTTTGAAAAAGAACCCTAACAAAAACTAAGACCCAAAACTTTGCACAATTGGCCGGTGGCAAGACTTGTACACCCCTCTAAAGCGCCCTTAAAAAGCTTTTAAGAGAAGACGTTGAAGTGACATGTGCATGCATAAAACTTTGCAAATTTACAAAGTTGTGGGCAAAACACTAGTCACTTCAATATTCCAAACAAATTTGTCAGATATGCAGATGGTTGTCCTGCAAGTTACTGTCTCGCTTGATTCTGTCTTTTTGTTAGTTGATGCATTTTCATGCTAAAACTGGCTGTGAATCTACGTTTTTCATCTAAACATCTTACTTTCCCCTGTATGTTGATTGAACCAAATTCTAAGATGTGGTTAACTGTACCACTTCCAGTTAAGTATAACGATCCCGCCCTCCTTTGTGTGTGTACTTTTGGTTCATTTCTGCTTCAATATGATAGCCATGACTGTTCCGTTTCTTCATGTGCTACGTATGCACACTGTGAGCACAGCAGCATGAGCCTCACAACAATTTCACATTAACCCCTCAAGCATTCTGCTATCCAGCAAATTACCATGATTCCCTGTTTCCTTGCAACAATTTCACTTTGATCCCTCAATCATTCTGGTATCCAGCAAATTACCATGATTCCCTGTTTCCTTGCAACAATTTCACATTAACCCCTCGGTCATTCTGCTATCCAGCAAATTACCATGATTCCCTGTTTCCTTGCAGCTGGAATGACTTCACTAACTCTTGTCCCATATCTTTATTTTCCTTCTGTGATCATCCCACTAGCAAAAGGAATGGCGGAATAACTCGCCATGTGGAAACGAACGATATATTACCGACTTTTCGTTATTAATTTGTCGGTGAAACGACAGCATAAACTCTCTTTGCAAGGATAAACGATATGCTTCGATATTTTTTTGGCTGCTTGGATCATTCCATTTCCAAGGGACTAAATCACTTGCCTTCTCTGAAATCACCCATTCTGTCTTCAAACTAAAACTGTTACTTCATCTACCGTTATCAGCAGCACAGGGTTTAAGCATTTTCTGTTGAAATCAGCCCAATTCCAAATAAATCTGCCTGCCACGTTATGGTTAAAACTGACCGAATGTGGAATCAAAACACTATCAATACAACCCGAACAGGTCAAAAATAATACTGGACTATTAGGCATAAATATTCTAAACAGTATAGATAAAAATAAACATCACATAAAATGCTTTAAGTACAAGTGATATCACTTGTGTGGGGGATGTTCATAGCCTTTGAGAATCCAAAATATTGACTCTGTTATGAGCCCAAAAGGTAAACAGATATTAATAATCTAATGTCTCGTCGGCGCTACAGTTCTTCAGTAGTGTTGGACAGTGGTCAAATATTGCGAAGTTTTGTCAGGATCATTAATAAGCTGAAAGATGTGTTGGACAGTGGTCAAATTTTGCAAAGTTTTGTCAATATCATTAATAAGCTGAAAGATATTTTTTAACGAGCATCAAAATTATGTACATTTCCTCCACTCCACTCCACTCCACTCCACTCCATACATCCCGGTGGAAACGTATGCAAGTAAGCCGAAATGTTGAAATACGGTTCGCAATTTTCCCACATTTCGTGACGGTTATGGGTTTTCCTATGAGCAACACCGTGGATTTGCAGGTTTAATGGAGGGCTCCAGTTGGAGCGCTGATGAAGCACGGGGTACCAGCTGGTGTTCAGAGGTGGCGGTCCTACTTCCCTTTGGTCAGGTGGGGCCATGTTTGCTGCTATTGTTTTAGCAAGACTTTGGCCTCTCCATCGGAGCTATTTTCCTATTTTTAACTTTTCCGCTACAGTGGTTTTTAATGCCATCTGGCACTCTGAAGTGACTGCCCAGCTCTACATTGTACCAAGCTTTACACCAAGTGTTAACTCCACTCTACTCTTGCTTGCGGGCCAGGACTGCTTACTGACCAGGGTTGTTACATGTACTCCCAGGTGGGAGGGGAACACTGGCTTGTGGAAGGTTCTAATGGAGCATGAGGTTATCTCTCTGACCTGGGTAGTTACATGTATTCCTAGGTGGTAGGGGAACACTCGCTTGTGGAAGGTTCTAATGGAGCATGAGGTCAGCGCACTCATAGGTGTGGTTGATGAGGTGCTTTGGAAAAACGTGGGTCTTTTCACCTCCGTGGACGAGCTATGTGGAAGTAACAGTGGTAAATGTCCACCTAATCCGGGATTAAACCCCCAACTGACCCCACTGAGTTTACTACGCATCATAACTCTTGCACAGAGCATAACGTCCACTTGTTCGCTGGTGAGAAGGTTGCTAGTTTTCCCTCTGAGCATAGAGGACAGTTTAACAGGTACAGGTGGGTCGAACTACTACAGTGGATAGATCAAACCACATTGGGAAGCAGTCACAGGCCCACCAGGGGGGGTGCTTACAGAGTAAGCGGGGTTTTTCAAGGCACAGTGCAAAAGCGTGGAAGGCAAAGAAGTCGAAGCGTAGGATGGTCATGGGAGTGGACGTTGGGTTGAGGAGTCCTACAGTGTAAAAAACCTATCACTGATTGGATGCAGAGTTTGTGGGTACCCTTTTTTGGGGTATTCTCTAGAGCTCCTAATTTGTCGAGAGGTTGGTATGGCTTCGTAATTAGGACCCTGAAAGACACGGTTCTAATCTTAGAGAGATTGTGGGACTACAAGGGTAGCAGCTTGATGTTGAAACGATGGCGAGTTCGCTTTGACCCGATTACAGAGTATTTTAGTTTTCGTCACCTTTGGGTACTTCTACCAGGTCTACCTCTCCAACTGTGGAATGTCAAGGCATTGGAGACTATTGGTAATGAATTGGGTTGTTTCATCAAGGTGGATGAACTTTCTCTACAGTGGTCAGATAAAAGAATGGCTAAGGTATTTGTTGAAGTTGATATGGTATTTGTTGAAGTTGATATACAAGCATGGCTTTTGGAGTCTCTTGAGATAGACCGGAGGGGCCACATTCTGGTGGAGAGACTGGACTACATGGGTATTTTGTTTCAATGTACACTTTGTCGGAGAACAAGACATTTAAGAAAGCACTGTCAGCGTGAGTTAGGGGGTTCGGATTCAGAGAACACCATGTTCGGGGATTCAGAGGACCTTTACTCCCTAGGTGTGGACACACAGGAGGTTGTTGACTACACACCTGCGACTGTGGAGGATAGTCCAAAGCAACATAACACCTCCTTTGTTCGTAAGCTCAAACAACTCTGCCCATCTCTTTATTTTTCCTTATCGGCATGGGAACGAGACCATTTAGATTGTACATTTTTGTCGAACTTGGTTACCTTGCCTGTGGCCCTTTTGGGGAAACTTTCTGAGACAGAACCAGTGGTTTCAGCTCTTTTAGAAGATAGGGCTGAGACATCGAACGTACTTTTACCTGATCCTGAGCCAGAGACAGTTGAGGAACCCTCATGTTCGCCTACAGTGGGCACTAACCTTGTTATGGGGTCTAGAGAACCCGATTATGGTGATCTCTCGCTTGATAGGGTGCTCACCTCACTCATCCCTTCCTTTAGAGAGGCCTCTAGTCCCATTCCTCTACCGACCTCCCTGGGGAAGGAAGTTACACACGGAGCAGAGTCTAGTGGTGTCCCTGGGATTTCCATTTGTGAAGGGGAGGATTCTGGGAAAGACTATGCTTGGTCGAGAGGTCTAGGGTATGAGTTCTCTCCTATCAAAACTAGGAATGCTCGTAAGAAGGCTGGGACAAACTCTACTTTTTTTGCACAACATATTTCAATCAACACCGATCTTGGGGCGCTTAGAGGCATGAAAGCCCTAGCAGGGGTCAAATCATCATACTCCTTTCTCTTAATATCAAAGGGGTAGGAGGACCCCTTAAAACTGCATCCCTTCGTGGACTACTCTCAAAAACACTTCCAAACATTATCTCTCTGCAAGACACTGGTGGTAGAGGAAAAGGCCAGACACTTCATGTCTTCCTTACGTCCTGAGTGGCTGATTTGTATTGTCAGTTCCGTAGGGAAGTCTAGGGGACTTTTGGTGACATGGGATCCAAAAAAAATTGAGTTAGTCCCTTTCTTAAGTTGTGGTGGTATTTTTTTGTCAAGTACATGTAAAGCAAATAAAAGAACGATTTCTCTTTTAAATGTCTATGGCCCATGTACAGATCGAAAGCTTTTCTGGGAAAAGGTGGATGGTAGGGAATTGTTAGCCCAAGTACATGTAAAGCAAATAAAAGAACAATTTCTCTTTTAAATGTCTATGGCCCATGTACAGATCGAAAGCTTTTCTGGGAAAAGGTGGATGGTAGGGAATTGTTAGCCCATAGAGATTTGATTGTAACTGGGAATCTAAACTTCACTGTAAGTGCAAGGGAGGTTTGGGGTGACTCGACTTTTGTTGGACCCGTTGGTTTTTTTTTTTTTAAATATCTTTTTAAAAAATCAGCTCATTGACATCCTTCCAACTGATGTGGTTCCTACATGGTGCAATGGTAGAACTAGCAAGGACGAAATCTCTACAAGACTTTAGAAGGTTTATGTCTCAGAGGACCTCATTTCGTCCACTGTGAGATATAGGTCTTGGGTAGAATACCCCTTTGTTTTCGATCATGCTCCAGTGCTTCTACAACTAGGTTTTAATACAAATATTGTTGCACATCATTCCAAACTTAACCCAGCATGGATGCGAGATGACACATTTGCTTTGATAGTTCAAGAAGTGTGGAATGATCATCTTGTCCTACAGGTAGTCGGGGCACAGAGGAGATTAGTTGGGAACCTAAAACAACTTAAGATGCAAGTAAAGACGTGGTCAAAAGAGAAAAGGATATTGGAACAATTAGCATTTGAAAAGATCCAGGAGGAACTTGATTTTCATTATACGCAAAAGTCAAAAGGATCGAAAAGCACAAAATTAGATCTTCGTCTAAAGTTTTTCTTGTCAAAGCGCAATAAACATCTTTTAGAAGAAGAGGAACGGTGGCATGAGCAAGGCAATTTGGATCCAAAGTGGTTACAAGAACACAATTTTTTCACCATTTTGCAAGTCACATAGGAAATAATAAGCATATTTGGGAGATTAAGGATGAAAATGGTAAGGTTCACACATGTCAGGAGGCTCTAAAAACAGAAGCGATTAGATTCTTCAACAAATTCTTTGAGGACACAAGACAAAACACCTTCAAGGAACAAGTTGCTACGGTAAGGCTCTATCCTCGACTAGTCACTGAAGAGGAAGTTATTAATCTTGAAAACCCCTGCTGCTCCAGAGAGCAGGGGATTACTTGAGGTTCTAAAAGGCTTTTCAAAGGACAAAAACCCATGCCCTGACGGATGGACGGTTGAATTCTTCATACACTTTTTCGACCTGGTTGAGGAGGATTTGCTGGAAACAGTTGAGAAATCAAGGCAACGTGGTGAGGTCATCAGATCTCTCAATTCGACTTTCATATCATTAATCCAGAAAGTCAACAATCTCAGCTCCTTTGGCGATTTTCATCTGATTGCTCTGTGCAATGTGTTACAAAATTATCGCAAAAATCATAGCGAGAAGAATCAGACCTTTCCTCTCTCGATCCTAATTGACTATCATATGATTCTCCATCCATGTTTCTGAAGTGCTGGCTTCTTTATTGAATAAATCCGGGGCAGTTCTGAAGATCCTACCCACCCATGGTGGTTGTTCTTTCCTATGCAATCCACTGAAATCAATCCATCCAATGTGTAGTAAGCGCTTATAAAGTAAATACCAATGCCGACCCGACGCAAGCTCGTTCGTCCAATAATCTTTGGAGTATTCTGGCAGTAATTCATTCATAGGGAGTTCCGATCCAACGATCTGACGGTTGTTGTCCAACATCCCATCCACCCATCCAAAAGCCTGCCTGCTAGATGGGACTAATCTTGTGACTGAGTGGACCCCACTAGTCAGGAAAAGGGATAAGAATGTAGGTTTCCTACAGTTTGTGGAGCTTAATATGTATGCTACCCATATTCTTTTTCATGGAAACAATCCCGCCCTCCTTTTGTGTGTACTTTTGGTTCATTCTGCTTCAATATGATAGCCAGGAATGTTCCGTTTCTAAATGTGGTACGTATGCACACGGACAGCACAGGAGAATGAGACTCACAACAAATTTCACATTAACCCCTTTTTCATTCTGCGATCCAGCAAAATTACCATGATTCCATGTTTCCTTGCAGCCGGAATGGACTTCTGTAACTCTTGTCCCATATCTTCACTCTCCTTGTGTGATCATCCCCACTAGCAAACGGAATGGCGGAATAACTCGCTATGTGTAAGCAGAAGCTACATTACCGATTTTTCATCCTTAATTTGTCCATGAAACGCCAAACTAAAACTGTCACTTCATCTACCTTTCTCGGCAGCACAGGGTTTAATCATTTTCTGTTGAAATCAGCCCAATTCCAAATAAATCTGACTGCCACGCTATGGTTAAAACTGACCGAGTGTCGAATCAAAACACTATCTGTACAACCCCAATAGTTCAAAAACACTACTGGTGGGACTTAAACGAGGCATAAATATCCTAAACAGTAGAGATAAAAATAAGCATCACATAATATGATTTAAATACAAGTGATATCACTTGTGGGGGAAGACGTTCATAGCCTTCGAGAATCCAAAATATGGACTCTGTTATGAGCCCGAAAGGTTAACAGATATTAATAATCGAATGTCTCCTGGCTCTAGGGTATTTCTCCATTATTTAATGAACAGGCGCATCAAAATGGACTTCACCCCACCCCCATCAGATAAACATTACTCCCATTGCCATCTGGATGGATAGACATAGGAAATTGAGTAAATGGCCCATTTCATAATTCAACACACTCACAAAGGCTGAAAATTCCATTACTATTAAATTAATAATCTCATAATTAATAAAAAAAAATACCAAATGTTGTGGTGTTTAATGGTGAACTGATAAGCCTGGAGACTAGTGCATATCAATGACACTGGTCATTGGCCTTTAAAGTATTTAATATACAATTTTATCAAAGTATTTAGAATACGATTTTATCAAAGTATTTAAAGTGTGCTTCTATCGCTCTCTTCTGTACTTAATTTGATTATTAAATACTCAAAAGTAAAAGATTACTGTGTTCTTGATTCTTAAGAGAGACGAGACTAATCTCATGTATTAATCTATAAAATACAAAAGAAATGCTTTCAATCATGCATAATAAATTTTATCGAACTCCAATACATGCAAGAGTGTGATGCTTCCACGGTAAGACAATGAAAATAATGCTTCCCCTTTGAATTAATAAATTAAAAATATCGTATCTTACAGCTTAAGCTGAGCGGCTATATATTTTGCAGAGGAGTGCAAGGAAGAATAAAAACAATGAGCCATTGATCTCTCTCATTACGATCCCAATGCTTGCTCGCCTGCCGAGAAAATCATAGGTTATTTATAAAAATTAGAGACATCCGATCCAATTCAATTCATGAGTCACCCTATTGTGACCCAGATATCTAAGTATTTATCGATAGGCCAGCCTGTAGGTCCTAGCCCACCCGGCCACATTTTAGAGCATTATTAGGGATTGAATATTCATCTCTGAATGAACCCACAGGAGAATAGACTCGAAGGTAGAACTGCTGCCCAAGGTATTGACGTGCCCAATTCTCTGACCGCAAATTCCACATCCCAACATTGTCCAAAGGCACACGAATAGCTGTCCATGATTGGGGATAAACCTGTGCATACAAAAAGACCAGTTCATTATACTAATTGCCCATAATCAACAAGTGGATTTTCCTTCCTTCGAAAAACAAACATATTTTTGAAATAAAAAGAGAACACTAAAGATCTAGACATTATTTCTTCTTATTGATTCAGCATGAAACTAACAAAAAAGCATGTTTCACACCTGTGTAGTGCAGCGGGAAACAGTGTCAAACAAGTTGTATTCTTTTATGCTTGCCTGTGTCCATTGGCCACCATTCATTCTGCAAACAAATCATATCATTGTTCATTAGCAGGTGACCATTATATTGTGTCATATCAATAAGAAACTAAAACTTGTGTGGAAGATTTACAAAGGTCATCCAATCATCATATGCTCTGCTATTGTCAAATATAAACAGCAAGGAAAGATTATTCAAAACATAATAAGAGTGCTTAATGATGTCTCATACCCGAGGACAAAGAACGAATAGCCATCCAAATGCCATGATTGAACAGTGTCCTCATTGTTCTGGAAAACAATTTCAACGAAAGCTCTGAAATCAGCGCCCATAACAGCCGTCTGCAGGTAACCTCCTCCGTTGGTGGGTTTATCGGGCATGGAACCCACAACAAATACCCCGGTGATCTTAAAGTTATCAGCCAACTTCAAGGGAGTGTCGGATGGGATATAAGAAACACTGTTTACAGCATATCTCTGCTTCCCATTGATAACCGGCGCTGAATTGGCCAGTATGATGGTTCGCGAAGTATTTATCATTCCATAATGGTAAGACCCTTGAGGATTCGGACGAGGGCCACTCGCGGTCAGATTCCATCTGCACAATATAAACATGCCTGTAAGCGAACGATCGAAGTAATATTGTATTGACATTGTTTATTTTTCTCAAAGCCAGCCAAAATTCGGGCAATAACATGATTCCACTTGTAAACCCAATGGACTCCCTTATTTAAAGAGGATGCCATTGAAGTCCCACATCTGTTTACATAAAACTAAACAAATACCAACAATTTGGTCATAACTATTTGGATTTGGGCGATGTTTAAATAAATTTAAACAAATACCCAGCAATTTCGTCACAACTATTTGAATTAACCCCATTGGACATACATAAATGCAAATACTACAGATGAAAATCCAAACGAACCTGATCGATCGAGCTTGGTTCAATGACCAATCGATTCCAGTTGGGGCAGGAGGAAGTGGACCGGAGGCAGACTTCTGCGAATTGCTATAGCGGAGAAAAGAAATACCGGTTAGTATAGGAGTTAAGAACCGCGTAGATGCAACCATGTAATAGTCCTGAGGAGGCTGATCTGCAGTGACCAGTACGGAGTAGGATTGACCCAAATGAATGTCTAGAGAGTCATATGTGTTTTGAACTGTGTGAGAGCCTTCCACTTCCACCAGCTTCATTTTATGCCCCTGAATCCTGAAGTTTAGAGAACTTGCCAGACCCACATTGGATATGCGGAAACGATATGTTTTTCCTGTGAAACATTAAATTTCGGCCATTAGTATTTCTTGCAAATCCACATTGAGTGCAGAGTGCATGTTTCTCCTCCAGATTTGAGGAAACGTGGTCCCCTTTCGAGGATCCAATAGTTAGGTACCTTGATCTACAGTAAATGATGTGGCATTTGGGGCACGACCATTTATGAGAACCCCATCAGGCACGCCAAGAATTGAACCACTGTCAAGTGTTTGTCGAAGGATCTGCAATTTATAGAAAAACCAACGAACGTAAGACAAAAAAATTGTGAATACAGAAAACATAATCCTAATAGAGAGTAAAGAAATTATAAAAAAAAAAACAAGAGTGTTGAAGCCCTCACCGAGTGATTAGTCTTGTACCAGTCTCCTATAAGGACTGTGTAGTCGCCTGCAGGAGGTGGGAATGGAACTGGAATCAAGGGACGACTTACAATTTTTATACCCCCAAATCCTCCAGCTGCTTTATGTAAGTACATTGAAGGAAAATAGTAATAACTGCCAATCTGATCCTTCATCTGAAACTTATATGTGTAATTTCTTCCAGGTGGGATTGGGCAGTTGGTCTCCGGCATGCCATCTTGCCATGAATTTCTTCTTTGTTGAATGCCATTCCTACCCCAATATAGAAATGCATTGTCAGACTCAATTATAAATTTAAGACAAGCATTTTAAGAGAATATCTGCAGAGACCTAGCAAATAGCGTGTGGTACTTTTCAGTAACATGGTAAGAGCTCTAAGAAACTAACCAGGAGAGAAGGAAAGGTTCGGGCAAGTTGTTGTAAACATTGATGATAATGTTATCATTGGTTACACTGTCAATTGGAGGCCCTGGAAACTGGCCATTGATGAGAATCCCCTGCCAACGACATAAAAATAAATAATAAAAAGTTCAGGGAAATGTAAGCTGCTGCCATTGTTATAGCCACAAAATCAAATATCGTTTGCGAGTATGGTGTTATTGTCAATAAAAATTTAAATGGAGTAATAAATTACCTGTTGAGGCACGCCAAGGGGGTAAATAATGCCATAAGTAATGTTCCATGTAAAAAACTTGTAAGGATCTTCTCCATTAACAGAAGAACCAAACAATACTAATGCAAAAATGGAGAGCAATAGCTCCCATGACTTCCTTTGAATTAAACCCATATGTGATTGTGAACAGCTTCTCTGCTACTGTTCCAAGCTATGTCGGTTCAAGACTACTTGAAATAGTAGCTGGCGATTCCTTGATCTGCAAAGGATAAAAAAATCATGAAGCTTGAGGACACAATGCTTTCATATTTCAGCTATGAATCCACAAAAAAATGCACATGTGTGCCATGGTCCCATTTAGATTTGTTCACTGGAGAAATGCTAGTCTGATCTCAAAGTAGTCATTTTCTATTCTATTGCAATAAACATATATACCTAGACAAACAAAACTCTTGAAATGGATAACCAAACTATGAAATGTAGATAGTTGCTTAGAGTGAGAAATATATGCATATATTAGCATTTGCCAATAAATGTACCCGTTCTTTGAAACAAAGCTCAGTAAGATATACCTTATAGCAGCTGAGCAAAGTATCCTTGCGCCTGCAGAGGCGATCCTCAGAAAAATAACAAAAGTCCGGCTGGGTTCACCTTAAGCCGAATGGGACTGAACAACAAAGGGAGGGGGGAACTTGATGAAACCACTTGAACACACTTCCATTTATATCCAATGTTGATGTGGAGAAATCAGTGGGGGACTGGCAGTCAAATCCTTCTGCTGCAGGAAGTTTCCTGAGTTGCAATTTCTTCAAAAGCGACGCGGACACGGCGGACACATGGACCTGCAACGAGATTTGTGTTTTTTAATTTGTTTGCCTGACAGCCCATTCCCTCCAATCCCCTGTCCCACCGTTTTCAACCGCGTTACAGCTGTCAAACTATGCCCATGCAATTTTAGATGAGAAACAAATTAATTATATTATTTTTTAAATAATGTAGATGCGTCGATTCAAGCGGCTATAAGCACATACATACAACTTGGTCTGCCCTGCCCTGCCCCGCCCGTCGTATTAAACATTATTTCAGAGTCCGTGTAATGATGATCCACCGCGACAAAATTTTCGAAATGTGAAAATTGCAATCAGTCCAGCTAGCAGCAAGTGCGTGTTTTAAATGAAGATTGGTTGCAGACAGTTCAATGGTATTTATTTAGAGAGCCACTGTTAATTTGCAACGACCATCCTCGGCCTTGAGATTCGTTTACGGTAATCAATGGTTGTGAATCTTTAGGAGACGCGTAAATTCTGCAAGCCATGTGCGTGGGACAAAGCAAAACCATGGCTGTCAGTTAGAGCCGGGCTGGACAACCCAACTGACGGTCGACTCTACGCGTCTTGCTTTAAATAATCACAATTTCAAATCAAAACACGAAATAGTAAGATTTAGAACAACAAACAAGGCATTACCAACTAAAAGTGTTGATGGGGACCCTTCAGTCCACACTGCCGAGTAGAGAAGGTATTATTTGGACATAAGCGTCAACCCCCCATAGGCCACGTGGGTCCTAGTATTTTCTTTTTGGTTTTGATGTAATATTAATATAAAGTTTCCGTAATCTCTGAGATTTTGACTTTTGCGATCTTTGTCATTAAAGCAACGTACAAAACACTCAAGATATTGTTTTCCCTCTTCCGAAACAGTCATCCATTGTCTAATGGGTGCAGTCTTATAATTTAAAATAAAATATTTTTTATTTTTAATATTTTATAAATTTATTTTAAAATATCATTTTTTATATTTTGATTTTTTGATTTTACTTATTCCCTTAATTTATAAATATTATTTTATATTTTTAACATTTTAATTAATTTTGCATACATTTAGTCAAGATTATCATTTTTCTTATACTTAAACTTCTAGAAATTTAGACGAAGTTATGTACGTTCTGGAATTTAATTTTTATGTTGGTCTTTTAATATTGATATTAATAATATTAAATCTAAAGTATTTATAAAAGAATGTCTATAAAATTATTTACATAAAAATATGTATATATATCATCCATGTGAGATATATAAAGATTGATGATAATTATTATTATTGTTTAAAATCAGTTGCAAGAAAACAAATTAATTAATTGGTATTTATAACAACTACAAGACAATAAATTAATTAATTAATTTGTATTTATAACAGTTGCAAGACAATAAAAGAAAAAAATTTACGACGGCGATCGGGCTGACCTAGTTTCGACTCCACGAAACCGCGTTCCTGGTCCTCCTACAGGCCGCTGGCCCTGCGGCCTCCTGCTCGTCCCACCCTCCAGCGCATAGCATCTCCTACTGGCTTGACAAGCTCCAATGGCGGCCCCCTTGATCTCTTCAATGCAAGGAAACGCCCCTCCTGGTGCGGCTGCTAGTCTTTTTCCTACGGTCGCGGCTCTCTCTTTCGGGCCACTCTCTCATGCAACTGCTCCCCCGTCGGCTGCAAACTCACCAGCTCTGACCCCCTCCTTTAAAGAGGTGGCTTCACGCCAGGGTATTCTCTCCGGTCTGCATGCAACGACTACTGAGGTTACCTCTCATCAAGGCCGCCCATCCAGGCTGCATGCAGCAGTTCCAGAAGCTCCGACAGTTTCTATTCAAATGCCGAAGGAAGCCCTAACTCATGCCTGCCATTATAGCAGGCACACTCTAGTTTGCAGGTTTAATGGATATTGGCCCAATCTGTCGGATCTGCTCTCCTGGATCTCTTCCGAATGGTACCCGCTCTTAGAAGGAGAAGTCATTACCTGCCCCTGTGCAAAAGGGTTTTTTGTGGTAGTTTTTGAATCTACAAGCGATAAAGACAAGGTGTTTAACTCCGGGCCGTGGTTCTGGGGCAGAGCAGGCCTGTCCATGCAGCTATGGACCCCTGCCTTCGACCCTTCCACGGATTGTATCTCTTCAGCTCCAGTCTGGGTGAGACTTCCATACTTGCCCCTACATTTCTGGGGGGATGAATCGCTTAAATCTATTGGCAATGGCCTCGGCAAGTTCCTCTGCAGAAGTCCGGACTCCAAGCCAGCCCGCTCCACCTTCGCACGAATCTGTGTTGAAATGGACTTCTCCAAAGGTTTCCCGGCGAAAATAATTCTTCAAGGCAAGGACTACTCAAGGACCCAAATCCTTGACTATGAGAATCTCAGTTTCAGGTGTAGAAACTGCTTTGAAACGGGGCACTTAGCCCGTAGCTGTGGAAAATCAACTGGGAAAAAAAGGTCGTCCAAAAGCCAAAGACCCACCTGGTGGACAGAAGCACCAGCGGAATCGCGCTCTGAAAGCAAGGCCCAGGAAGAAGCAGCAGAAGCTGAAGCTGAAGCAGAAATCAAACCCCCTGCTAAGGGGAAAGCTCAGGCAAAAGCCATTCCCAAGTCGCCCACCCAGGAACCCCAGACCTCACGCTGGGTAGACATAGCGGACAAGGAAGACCCTCTAGGCCTGATGGAAAGTCAAGCTATGGACCAAAGCACTGAATGGCAAATGGTGTCAAAAAAAAAAAAAACTTTCAGGCAAGAAATGATATAATAACGCGAAGTCGTTCAGGCTCGCTGAAATAGTTTTGTTTCCACGATTATGTATTGAGTTAGGATTTTCAGACAGTAGTTTTACAGTTTCAAGCAAATCTTTACCAATGTAACGAACCCAGTGGCATGTCCACTGTTATTAATACAAANTGTAGTAATATTGACCACGTGTATCTCTATTATTTATTTAACTTAACATAGTACCTCTTTGCTATGAAAAGCTACAACAATTCCAAAAAATGATCCCAAGTGTACCAAAATCCTATTTATTGTTATCCTTTGGTCTTTATCCTTAACAATAGCTTTTCGATTTCTAATTATTGTCAATTTTCCCTTTTTCTTGACTTCTTTTACCTTTTGAAATTCCTTCCTTAATTCGGCTTGGTCTTTAGGAATGAGGTCTTCATTTATAAATATTCTTAACCCTTTTAAGCTCAAAGATTTGTTGAGTATGTTATATTTATGTTTAGTACAACTTACTTTGACATGAATCAACTTATCTTTATGTTCAATTATTAGTCCCTGCCATAGGACTATAGCAATGAATTTGCTTTTGATGTGACATTGATGTCACATTAATTTGCCTTTTACCATAAATTTGTGTATGCAATGTAATGTTTAACATAGGAAAACAAATATATATTTTTGTATATAATAAAAATATTTGTGTTTCTCATTTATAATTGATTGATAGAATTGAAGTCTTATTGCTCCCTTTACGTCTTTAATATGTAGAATTAATTACATAATCAATGAATTTCATCAATCACCATATCTAAATATAAAAAGTTGTACTATTTATTTATTATTATGCATTATTATATTTATATTATATTTATTATCTAATATATTATTTATTATTATATTTATTATATTTATGAATATTATAGTTCCATTCAACTTATTGTTCAGTGTACATTTTGAATAACACCCTTGTTTTTTCTATACTCTTTCCTTCTATGAGGTAAGTTGTTTCAATTTCTAATTTATTTTTTAGTTCTTCTTTTACTATTGTTAGTGTATCCTCCTCTTGTAGTTCTTTAATACCAAAAATTATGAAGTTCAAGGCTCTTTTATTATGCTTATGATCTAATTTGATTATCTTATTAATTTCCTCTTTGATGGGATTCATATCCAATTTGTTTTCCAGACTAGTTAGGGCCAAATTGTTGGTTAGTTTTTCTTCTAGATCTTTAATCTTATCTCTCAAGTTGTGATTTTCTTCAACCTCTCCTTCTTGGGTTGATTGTTTTTGTTTCTCCATTACTTGCATTCTAGCTTTCATTGTCTACAATTGACTCTTGAACCCTACTAATCTATCATCTATCTGTGTTTAAATTGTATCTTCGAAATGTCTATTTTTTTTTTTCAATCATTGCCTCCAACTCTATTTGGAGTTTTACTTCTCTTTCTTCACTCCTTTTTTCTAATGATTCTAAATCTATTTAGAGTTTTGCATCTCTTTCTTCTCTCCTTTTTCCTAATGATTCTATAATTTTTTAGATTATATTACATTATTTTTCCTTTGTAATTTCTATAATATATATATATGTGTGTGTGTGTGTGTGTGTGTGTGTGTGTGTGTGTGTGTGTGTGTGTAAAATATTCATGACATACATTTGAATTTTGGATGAAAATTGCACTCTTTTTAAATGTATTAATAATAATAATAATCTATTTTTAAGGTCATCAATTTGATTGTTAAAATCTACACATGACAAACACATGTTATTTACCATTAGGCCCACTCAAATTGTATTACACTCATTGTTCTTATTATATTTATTTTAAATTGAAAATATTTTTATTAATTTTTTCAATTAATTTTCTCATAACTTGTTTTAAGGAAAATTTTGTGGGAAACCTTCAAATCAATGTGGATCGAAGCATCTAACTATGTAGTCAACTAACTTTAGGAATTGAACCCAACACTTTGTGGTGAAACTCAAAGCACTCAACCACTAATACACCAATACTATTTTTCACTTAACTTTCACTTTCATCTTAAATAATTTTAAAACTTATTTTAGTTAATTAAAAATTAACACTAAATATCATATAGTGATGAGTGCATAACTATAATATAAAATATTAATTACACTAACAATTCATTGTTTATTCAACTTGAATATGTAGTAATATTGACTACATATTAAATAGGAACCATTGTATCGGTATCTATCTGTTCAACTTTAATTTGTATTTATCACCGTAATATTTCCACGGTATCGCCAAAGGCATAAGTGGCGCTTTGTAGTGAATTGCGGGGCGAAAAGTGGGTTGGTTTGAAACCACCCTTGGACGTGCCTGCAATCACATACCTTCCAAGAGGTCATAGCCCAGGGCCATATGAAGGAGGGGGTTAACGATAAAGGAGCTAGCACCCGAAATTCAATATTTCGTCAGTGCGCAGACAGAGGTCGTGGGTACCCTTAGACTTGCACCAGGTAGTCAAAAGGTTTTATGTTTAATTACATAACGAGACCATCAAGGTCTCAAAGAGTCACTTGGATTTAGAATCAGAGATCCTTGACTGAAAGGTTGGGCTAGTTTCTCGACTGTCCAAATTAGAACCCGTAGAGAGAGAGGATTTAATCTTGTAAGGAGAACGAAATTTTTATTTCATTTTTAGCACCGCCGTGGGTATGTTACAAATTGGTATCAGCGCATGGTTACAACACTTGGCCTGCTTGGGCTCATGGACGAGTCGCTTAAAAACTCTTTTTGGAGTACTTTTAAACCTTACCTCTTTCTTAAAAAGTCTGGTTAAAAATGTTATTAAAGAAAATAATGAAACTTTCTACTCTCTGTGTGCATTTAAGAAATTGAATTGTGTATTGTTCATGAACTAATAGACTGTTAGCTAATAGTAAGTGTTTTTGTCAACACTCGAGCAGTCAATAAATCACGGAAAAAATTCAAGACTAAAGGATGGTTATGTGTCATGAAGTGGGGGATAGCTCCCGCAATAGAGATGAAGAATTTGACAAAAGGAGGGCGGTGGAAACCCCTACAGATCTAGCTGAAACTGTAAGGAGCCTCAGGGCCAAATTACAGAGTTGCAAGGCTGACAACGAGACAATGATAAAGGAGCATGAAAAACAAACAGAAATTAATGCAGTCTTGCTGCAGAGCTTGTCTGACATACATAGGCAACTACAACATGAACCCACAACCAGTCATGTGGACCGACGACATAAGAAGAGAAGTTAAAGTCCGCCTAAGATCCGAAAACATGACTCCATGAGTGACCACACTGGGAGAAGTGCCTCGAAGAAGGCCCAACCTGGAGGCAGGGGACACTCATCGGTAGAGTCCTCTGGAAAGGAAGCTGGAAAATCTGAAGGATCTTCTAGTAGCAGAGCAAGCTCACATTCTCAAAGGAAAGGAAAGAAGCGGAAGCGTTCCAAAAATCATGATCCTGAAGAATTCAAGAAATCCAAACCACCCTCCTTCGATGGAGAGATTAGGAAGGGAGAAGAGGTTGAAGTTTGGCTGCTTGGTCTAAAGAAGTACTTCATAGTCCATGACTACTCTGAAAACTTGAAGGCTCGAATAACCATCTTTAACCTGAATGGAAAGGATTCCATTTGGTGGGAAGACCTTAGGAATGTGAAAGGAGTCCATGAGAAGGATTTTTCATGGAAACAGTTTGAGAAATACTTCATCAAGCAGTATTTGTCAGAGAAATACATGGATGGGAAGACTAAGGAATTCTATGAACTCAGGTTGGGGCAACTCACCATAGATGAATTTGTCAATAAATTCCTTGAACTACTGAGGTATGTACCCTACATAAAACATGAAAAAGTAAAAATGTAGTGGTTCATTAGTGGGTTACCTCAGACCTACCGGGACAGGATTGAGTTTGACGAACCAAAGACCTTAGAAGAAACTATCTGGAAGGCGAGGAATTGTTATGAACAGTTTGGGAGTAAGACAAGACCTCATGAGGATTGGAAGAATAAGAGTAGTTCAGGATTCCAGAAGAAGGGGTTTAAATCCTCAAGATTTCATAACTATGGAAAAGATTCTAGCTGGAGCCTTCCTACTAGAAGTGTATACCAGCAAAATTTCCCCTCTCAAAGTTGAAATAAACCTTTTAAGACAGTCCCAGAAAAGACCGATAACCTAAAGAAGGAACCCTTAAAATGTTGGGGTTGTGGAGAAGATCATCGATTGAGGGACTTCCCACACAAACAACAAAACAATAAGAGAGTATGCAATATCCAAGAAGCTACCACCATCAATGATGTGGTTAGGAGCATGCCACGAATCTATGCAGCCTTGGATAATAATCAAGCTAACCACCAAGCTTCAGTTGTGGAGCTGGAAGGTATGATCACCAACCATCTAGTTTCTATTTTAATTGACCCAAGTTTTAATTTGAGTTATGTGGCCCCTCATACTGTTGATAAGTGTAAACTGCAACCAATTAGACATGTTAAACCGTGGTTGGGGCGATTAGCCACTAGGACCAAAAGAAAGGTGGAAGAGGTCATATCGGCCTGTCAATTCATCATGGGTGGATTGCCCACCCGAGCGACCCTTAACATACTTTCCCTGGGATCTTATGACTTGTTGATTGGTATGGATTGGTTGGCTGCTTATAAAACTAAATTGGACTGTTATCGTAAAACTTTAGAATGTGTAAATGAAGAAGGGGGAAAGACGACCATCCAAGGGATTCAGAAGCCTATCTCAGTGAGACAAATATCAGCCTTTCAAATGAAAAAGTATTGCAGAAAGGGGTGTTCCTTATATGCCATACAGGTACT
The DNA here is from genome assembly GCA_009831015.1 of Picea engelmannii. Classification (NCBI taxonomy): domain Eukaryota; kingdom Viridiplantae; phylum Streptophyta; class Pinopsida; order Pinales; family Pinaceae; genus Picea; species Picea engelmannii. The sequence goes on from ML788365.1 coordinate 842,578, forward strand.
AGAATCTGTTGAGAATGACATACCAAACCTAGAGGACCACCCCATATTAAGAGAATACAAGGATGTGTTCCCAGAAGAGGTACCAGGCCTACCTCCAAGAAGGGATATCGACTTCTTGATAGAACTTACACCAGGAGCGGTACCATCATCTAGAACGCCATATAGAATGAGCACACCAGAGCTGGTTGAGATCAAGCTACAACTAAAGGAGATGATGGACAAAGGCTACATCCGACCCAGTGTATCTCCATGGGGAGCGCCTGTCTTGTTTGTGAAAAAGAAAGATGGCACGAAGAACATCTTAGACTCGTACTTCAAGTACTAAGAGAGCATCATCTCTACGCTAAGTTTAGAAAGTGGGATTTCTTTCAGAAGCAAGTCCATTACTTAGGCCATGTCATATCTAAGGAAGGGGTGGTAGTAGACCCTGACAAGATTAGATCTATTATGGAATGGCCTACCTCGAAAGATGTATCCGATATTAGGTCCTTCATGGGCTTAGCAGGATACTATAGAAGGTTCATAAAAGGGTTTTCCAAGATTGGTTGTCCAATCAATGCCCTTCAGGAAAAGTGGATTAAATTCATTTGGACATCAAAATGTGAAGAAATATTTCAGGAACTGAAATACCTCCTGACCCATGCATGCGTGCTAAAGATAGCAGACCTGGATAATGATTTCCTCATGTGTATAGATGCCTGCAAGGAAGGACTCGGAGGAGTCCTTATGCAAGAGGGACGTGTAATTTGCTACGCATCCATGAAATTAAATGAACATGAGATCAATTATGTGACCCATGACCTAGAGTTGGTTGTCATAGTACATGCTTTAAAAATGTGGAGGCACTACCTCCTGGGTAGGAGATTTGTGCTTATGACAAACCATTGTGGATTGAGACACCTGTTTGATCAACCAAAACTCAATCCAGGCAACCTAGGTGGATGCCTCTCATGAGTAAGTTTGATTTCGAAATCAAACACATCAAAGGAAAGGAAAATAGGGTGTCCAATGTCCTTAGCAGGAGTATAAAAATGATTCATCTGGCAACGGTAATCACCTGTGAAATGGATGTCAGGGAAAGAGTCAAGAATGCACAAGAAACAGATGCATTCTTCAAGACTGTGACCTCATACCTAAGGCAAGAGCCTACAGGGCTAAAATATGAAGGCTACCAGATGCTTGAAGAAGGTCTGTTGACTTACAGAAACATATTGTATGTTCCAAATTGTGACGACTTGAAGAGGTTCATAATGGATGAACTACATAAGAGACCATATATCGGTCACCCAGGATATCATAAAATGATCACGGCCACTAGGAAACAATTCTATTGGCCTGGATTGAAGAAAGACATAGCTAACTATTTAGGTAAGTGCCTAGAATGCCAACAAGTTAAGGAAGAACACCAACATCCAATAGGATTGTTATAGCCCCTACCGATCCCAAAATGGAAATGGGAAACCATCTCCATGGACTTCATCACCGGATTACAAAAGTCGACCAAGCAAAATGATGCCATCATGGTTGTGGTGGACAAACTGAGTAAGTATGTTCATTTCGTTCTTGTCAAATCAACTTGCAAGGCCATAGATATTGCCAACATCTTCATGAAGGAGATATTTAGACCGCATGGCATGCCCAAGGAAATTGTATCTGACCAATATACCAAATTCACTTTAAGATTTTGGAAATCCATAATGGATGGTTTTGAGACAAAATTGTTGTTCAGCACGACTTATCACCCTCAAACTAATGGACAGACAAAAAGAGTGAACCAAATAGTAGAAGACATGTTGAGGATGCATGTAATGCATCATCCTAAGAAGTGGGAAGACTACCTACCATTGGCAGAGTTTGCCTACAACAACGGTTATCAGGAATGCTTGAAGATGAGCCCTTTTGAAGCCCTATATGGTAGACAGTGCAAGATTCTAATCAACTGGAGTAACCCAGTGGACAAAATTACAATCGGACCCGACACGTTGAAAGAAATGGAACAACAAGTGGTTCAGATAAGACAAAATCTGAAGATTTCTCAGGATAGACAGAAAAGTTACGTCGACAGAAAGAGATTTCCCAGAGAGTTCAAGACCGAAGACCATGTATATCTCAGAGTTAGACCCAGGAAGAGTTCTCTGAGAATGGGAGCTTGTGCCAAATTGGCACCTCAGTATTGTGGACCATTTGAAGTATTAGATAGAGTGGGACCTGTAGACTATAGGCTAGCACTTCCTCCCATTGTAAAGGCACATAAATTTTTTCATGTTTCATTATTGAAGAAATATGTACATGATGTTAATCATATAATTGATTCGTCTGTGATCCAGGTGGAGCCGGAGGGAGAATTCTTGCTAGAACCCCAATACATATTAGACAGGAAGTAAACCTCACTCAGGAACCGAACCATTGCATAGGTCAAGGTGCAGTGGAAACACTTTGGCCCAGATGAGGCTACGTGGGAAATGGAGGATGCCATGAGACATGCATATCTGATTTTGTTTACTCTTGTGCATGCATGTCATGTCGACAGATAGAACATAGAGGACGATGTTCCTTTAAGGGGGAGGGAATTGTAACACCCTGTTTCCCCTAGTCTGTAAATATAACTATATTGGCCAAGGAACTATGGCAAACCTAAAGGTGTGAATGTTTGATTTCATGGACCTTTGTACAAAAGGTCAATGAATGTAAATTCTGTTATTTTAATAGAAAATGGTTACGTGTTGCATGACTACTGAAAGAGGGGATGTGCTAAGAGAAAACCATGAATGTTATGAAAGGTGGTGGAGGGGACACATAATGGTTGTGTTAACCTCCACCGAACCAGTACCATACTGGAATTAATCGCTCAGATCATAACAATCCTCTGACCCAAGAATGAATTACAATCAGGCTAGTAGGTGGGAAGGCCTCCTCAAGATTTAATGAGGGGATGGGGAAGACTGCCCATCCGTAAGGCTTTCAGACCTGACCATAGACTGGGAATTCGAGCCACAGGCAACCTTGCTGAGGAAGGCAAGAAAGGAAGTTTGGTGGGCAGAGGAAGACCTGCGAAGAAAATACAAAGACAAGAGTGGAAACTCTCGGGTCGAAGGAAGGACTGAAAGAGGAACAATGAGTTCTGATCACAGAAAATAGAGATTGATCCAGGAGAAGGAGAGTAACATTCGTCCTTATCTATTTCTATATTGGGAAAAGGAGAGTAACCTTCGACCCTAACTTCTCTTGAGCTAGAAGTAAGAGATTTAATCTCAAATCATCGTGGCTTAAGCTCGGGGGTGGCCAGTGATAAATCCATTGGGAGTGACTAAGCTTATGGTTGGGTGGAAACGAGCACCCCTTTCAGCAGTCACATCACGCCTTATGGTTCTGATAAGTGTTTTTATGCCTTGTGCTTTGAATTGGAAATAATGGATGCATGCTTGTATTTATATGCCTGTAAATGGTTTATGTATTGAATGATTATGTTAAGAGTATGCATTCTTTCCTTGAGAACTTCTACATCTACTTGATTTTCTTTATGATCTAGTTTAATTCCTCGAAAAAACTTTCCCCAGGGAATTTCCCTCACTATCCTAGAATTGAGTGAGTACTCCCCTGAGTACGGAGGTTGAACCCCGCAATCATTGCGAGGACGGAGTCTATTAAGCTCAGGAGAGGTAGTGCATGTATGCACTGAGTCTCTAAAAGGTGGGCAGAGACCGAGACCATCTTAGGTTCTAGAGTTGAGTAATTGAACGTAAGGGGTGTGCGGAAGAATTCTTCCAAGCATTACGTTCAAAAGAAAGAGCGCAAAACTCTTAAGCCTTTCAGAGCCAACAAAGCTCAGGAAACATAGTGAGATTCAAGTATCAAAAGGGAATATCCTTTCGTTTGGAAGATGAACAGATGATATCCGTTCGGGAGGATCCAAGGTCTGTCGCGACCGTTAGATTTGAAGAAGGGGCACAGGCGTTAACGCCTCGACTCCCTCAGTCTTCGCAAGTTCGACGAATGTTGGTAATCCTCGTGAAGGGGACGGATCCTCTAAAACCCGAAGTAGCGATGTGACCTGGATCGTAGATCCAAGGATCTATCGAGACCCTCCTTAACCGTCGGATTGGCGAAATTGGAGTTCACATATCAGGAGAATCGCACATTGGCGCGATTAAACTTATGAAACTCAAAGTTGTGATGTGATCTGGACCGTGGGATCGAGGAAGGTCATGGACCGTTGATCCAATGCGAGCAAATTAACGCAAGGAATACGTGGGAATTCAAAATTCCCTAAGGACCAAGCTCAGAAGTGACAAGCGCTTTTCAGAAGCGCAGATGAAGTCCAAGAGGCGAAATTGTTTCAAGTTCATAAGCTCAGGAGAGAAAGTGGAAGTCAAGACCCATACACCAGGGCTCGCAGGAAGTAAATCGAAGGTCGAGACCTTCGAAATATCTGAAATTTTCCAAGTCAGGGAAGAAAGCGAAAGCTCAAGAGGAGGAGCAACAGTGACCGTTGGATCGAGCACTATGAAAGATCTGGATCGTTGGAATCCACGTCCAGACAAATTGAAGAGCCCACAAGAGGAGATCAGATCTAAGCACGAGGACCAACAATCGTTGGATCCCAAGGAAAGTGCACGAGGCCTAAAACCTTGAAAGTGCCCAGGAGAGTAGACTTTGCGAAGTCTTGAAGTTCCGAAATCATTGGAACCGTCCATCATCGGGGTTGATATGTGGAAGCAGATCCGAGAGTTCGAGGACTCAGACATTGGAAGAATTGGGAAAAAGCGAGAGTTGAGATTTGAGATTTCTTAAGCCCGGAAATCCGAAGCGATGAGTATCGTCGATGTGAAGGTGGAAACGCGATGCCAGATCTAGAACTCTGGAAGGAAAGAGAGGAGGAAAAGGTCTGAAGACTCGGAGAAGATCTCGATCATTGATTGAGGAGGGAGTTGAAAGACCGTTGATCTAGTTGAGGAGGCCAAAGTCTCGAGGAAGGAGCAGAACCATCGATTGAGGAGGACACGTGGTAGAGAATCTGTCGTTTCGGAGAAATATCTCCAGAAGAAATGATAGCTTGAGAACTGAAACTCCCAAAGGCCAGACTCGCGGAGGAAATCATAGCCGCACATTTGTAGGGACAGGTGTCAACAGATCTTCCACTCTGGAAGATAGCTACTGAGGAGGAAGCGAGAGTTTGAGAGTTGAAACTCCCGAAGGCCAAAGAGTCAGAACCAATCGTAACTATTGATTTGGAAGGGAACTACGTGTCGACAGATCGGGAAGGTCTGGGAAGACACGTGAAAGATAGGAAAGGAGGATAGATAGCAGTCATTGATCACAGATCATCGCCGAAAGAAAGAGATCGACGGTCGAAAAGAAATGCCGGGCCAGAACATGCTTGGGTCTTAATTTTCCCTGAGCAGGCCGCAATTGAAACCACGGTATCGCCAAAGGCATACGTGGCGCTTTGTAGTGAGTTGCGAGTTGGTTTGAAACCACCCTTGGACGCGCCCACAATCACATACCTTCCAAGAGGTCATAGCCCAGGGCCATATGAAGGAGGGGGTTAACGAAAAAGAAGCTGGCACCTGAAATTCAATATTTCGTCAGCGTGCAAACAGAGGTCGCGGGTACCCTTAGACCTGCACCAGGTAGTCAAAAGGTTTTGTGTTTAATTACAGAATGAGACCATCAAGGTCTCAAGGAGTCGCTTGGATTTAGAATCAGAGATCCTTGACCGAAAGGCCGAGCTGGTTTCCCGACTGTCTAAATTAGAACCCATAGAGAGAGAGTATTTATTCATGTAAGGAGGACGATTTTTTTATTTATTTTTAGCACCGTCGTGGGTATGTTACACATGCTCTCAATGGGGGAAAGGCTTGCCTCTAAGAGGGGGATAGGATATGGTGTATTTCCTTTAATTTTGAGATTATAGGTTATAAAATTCTTTTGTATTTGCTCTATCTTTCTCCATGATTCTCGAGAGATACTGCATCACAAAACTTTGCATCCATATAGAATAAAACGAGTAACAAGAGTCTTAAAGAGGAGTTTTTTTTTATCCCATATCCAAAGATCAGTTGATTTACAATTGTTTGCAAGCCCATAATAAGCTTTCCATCCTCCATTTATCCTTTTTTCAATGCTATAATTCCAGTTGAGCTTGTGGTGAATATCAATTCTATGATATTTGTATGAAGTCACTTCCTCCAAGTTGTTGTTGTCATATACAAAAGTATCATACGTGATCTTGTTGGATTTAATGATCATGAGTTTTGTTTTGTCAGTATTAACAGTCATACTTGTATTGGCGCAAAAATCCTTGAGGATTCTTAGTTTCTCTCCAAGATCATGTGGACTCCTAGCCATAAGAACAATATCATCATCATAAAGAAGAAGATTGATGACTATACCAAAGAGAGTTGGGCCGACACAACTTGCTTCCTCCAAACACCCTTCTAACTTGTTAATGTATATGCCAAAAAGGATAGGGGACAAGGGACAACCTTGCTTGACTCCAATATTGAATTTAATTTCTTTCGACAAGCCCTTAGTGTTCTTAAACTTAGAAATAACATTCTCATATAACCTTATAGCAGTAGTCCTCAACTCGAAAGACACTTTTATCTCTTTCAACCTGTCCCAAAGTTTTTTCTTGGGAACTGTGTCAAAAGCTTTTCTAAAGTCAACAAAACAACACAAAAGATTGGTTTTATTATTGCATAACTCATCTGCAATGATCATGAGGGTAGCAAGATGGTCCACAATTGAATGATATCTCCTAAACCTGGTATGGCCTTTAGCTCTTTTACTGTGACTTTCTAGCTAAAGGCTAATCTTTTTTTTTTTCAAAATAATTCCATATAGCTTGGCTAAAATCAGGTTAATCATAATGGTCCTATAATTAGAGGGAATGTTTCTATCCCCATTTTTAAAAATAGGTACAATGAGGCTTTGGGTCCAGGGTTTATGGAAGTCCTGCTTGACTCGTAAATTGAAGAGCTTGTGTATGTGAGGGATGATGATAGGCCCTTCGATTTTAAAACTTTCAACTTGGTAGCCTTCAATGTCCTTAGATTTCCCATTTGCAAGCCGCTTAACCCCGAACTCTATGTCATCCAAAGAAAAAACTTCATCCTCTGTAGGAACAATATGAATGGTGTACATGGGATGAGGGAATTCGTAAAGACTTTTAAGGTAGGAATTCCAGTCCCTTAAGGGAATCATATTATTTTCTTTAGTATTTTGAATTAGAATTTTCCTTTAGAACTTCTTAGGATCAAGCTTAGATAGGTGTAAAAGCCGCTCTTGCCTTTTATTTATAGAGTACATTTTTTTCCTATTAATTGATGATTTGTACGTACTGATCTTATCGAGTTTTAAGGACTCATTAGACGCATCCCTAATGAATTTCCTAGCAATTTTACATTCTTTATCATACCAAGGGTTGGTTGTTCTATTCTTCTTTTTACATGTCACCTCGAAAGAGAACTTGTTAATAGAAGTGGTAAGGGTAGTTGTAAAATTATGATAGAGGTCTTCAATGTTGTCCTTATAAGTTAGGAGATGTAATTCGCTATTTAAATCATTTGAGAAAATGTCAACTTTACTTTTGTCAAAAAACAGTTTCCTTTGATTATTAGAATTTTCTTCAATGGTGCTCCTATGCATGGCAAAGTTTAGAGTTAGGGTTAAAGCTCTATGATCAAAGTTGGGTTCATTGTCATTTAAAAGGTCAAAAATTACTATTTGGTTCGAAATAGGGATATGAGATATCACATAATCCACGACACTACTACCTATACCATGAATACAAGTCATTTGGTTGGAGTTTGGCCACTTCATTACTCCATTGCAAATTATAAGGTCTTGAGAAATGTGGAACTTGACTAGCTCAGTACCAAACAGATTCTCAGTTAGGTCTTCAGAGCTTCTTTTGTAGATATTAGCTAAAACAAGGTCCTCATCTAGCCATAAAGGATTATGGTTGGAATCATTGCTTAAAATAATAGCTTGGTTAGTTGTAGTTCTAGCTTTAAAGTCTCCTAGCAGGAGGATATCACCTTCATTTCTCAAACTATAAATTTCTTGTTCTAAAGTATTATAGGGACAATTTCTATCTAGATTATTTTTCTTATAAAAAGTAAAATTAATAGGTGCAAAATAACAAATTGCTATATACATCTTCTTATCATCGATGTCTGAAATTTCTATCCAAATGTATTGATTGAGAGGGTCGATCTTATGAAGTTGAATGTGAGGAGAAATACTCTTTCTAATATAACAGACTATGCCTGATATTCCTCTACGGTATGATTTTTTTATTCCATGCCAACCACAAGAAAATCCTTCTATGTTAGGGACATTAGACTCTTCATGCTCCCATGTTTCAACTAGACAAAAAATATCAATATCACTCAGGATCCAACTTAACATAGGATCTCTTTGCCATGGAAAGCCACGACAATTCCAAAAAAGGATCCCAAGTGTCCCAAAATCCTATTTATTGTTATCCTTCTGGTCTCTATCCCTAACAATAGCTTTTCGATTTCTAATTATTGCCATTTTTCCTTCTTTCTTGGCTTCTTTTACCTTTTGAAATTCCTTCCTTAATTCGGCTTGGTCTTTAGGAATGAGGTCTTCATTTATAAATATTCCTAACCCTTTTAAGCTTAGAGATTTGTTGAGTATGTTATATTTATGGTTAGTACAACTTACTTTGACACGAATCAACTTATCTTTATGTTCAATTATTTTTCCTATACTCTTTCCTTCTATGAGGTAAGTTGTTTGAATTTCTAATTTATTTTTTAGTTCTTCTTTTACTATTGTTAGTGTATCCTCCTCTTGTAGTTCTTTAATACCAAAAATTATGAGGTTCAAGGCTCTTTTATTATGCTCATGATCCAATTCGATTAGCTTATTCATTTCCTCTTTGATGGGATTCATATCCAATTTGTTTTCCAGACTAGTTAGGGCCAAATTGTTGGTTAGTTTTTCTTCTAGCTCTTTAATCCTATCTCTCAAGTTGTGATTTTCTTCAACCTCTCCTTCTTGGGTTGGTTGTTTTTGTTTCTCCATTACTTGCATTCTAGCTTTCATTGTCTGCAATTGACTGTTGAACCCTACTAATCTATTATCTATCTGTGTTTGAATCGTATCTTCGAAAAGTCTATTTTTTTTTTATCAATCATTGCCTTAAACTCTATTTGGAGTTTTACTTCTCTTTCTTCACTCCTTTTTTCTAATGATTCTAAGTCTATTTGGAGTTTTGCATCTCTTTCTTCTCTCCTTTTTCCTAATGATTCTATAATTTTTTAGATTATGTTACATTAATTTTCTTTTATAATATATATATATATATATATATATATATATATATTAATGCAAAATATTCATGACATATATTTGAATATTTGAATGAAAAATGCATTTTTTATAAATTTATTAATAATAATAATAATCTATTTTTAAGGTCATCAATTTGATTGTTAAAGTCTACATATGAGAAACACATGTTCTTTACCAACTCAAATTGTATTACACTCATTGTTCTTATTATATTTATTTTAAATTGAAAATATTTTTAATAATTTTTTCAATTAATTTTCTCATAACTTTTTTTAAGAAAAAAATTGTGAGAAACCTTCAAGTCAATGTGGATCAAAGCATCTCTAGGAATTGAACCCAACACTCTGTGGTGAAACTCAAAGCACTCAACCACTAATACACCCATACTATTTTCAATTAACTTTCACTTTCATCTTAAATAATTTTAAAACGTATTTTAGTTAATTAAAAATTAACACTAAATATCATATAGTGATGAGCGCATAACTATAATATAAAATATTAATTACACTAACAATTCATTGTTTATTCAACTTTAATATGTAGTAATATTGACTTGAATTAAATTATATATGTATAAGATTTGAAGTGCAAACATCTTAACTAAACTGACATTTCATTCGTTTATTCGACTTTTATATGTAGTAATATTGATTTAAATTAAATTGTATATGTTAGTTCAATCAATTTTGATCAATGTTGTTAGGTATTTAATTAATCTTGTAATAATTTCGAATACTATTGAGATATATTAATCTATGTTAAAGTATCTCTTAAATTTTTATTTTTATTTTTTTAAATTGTAAAATTAAAGTAAATTTTATTTTTAATGTTTTTTTAAGTTTTTGTCGAATGTCTAGGATAATAATAATCGTTTTTGCATTGGTCATGTTTTTCTTTTGGCGTTGACCAAAAGTTTGGCGATGTTTTTCAATGTTAAACTTTGTTGGGAGTGATCTAATTTTTTTTATGTGCTCTGATTGGTCATTCAAAAAAACATCTTATTGTCAGGCCGACGATAGGAATGGAATAAGAAATTTAATCATGCAGGTTTAGCAGATGATTGGAAGGGTTGCATGTACGAGTCTCAAAGTTCGGAGACCATGATGGTTTGCAAAGCTTGCTACGGTGCCAACTGGAAATTGGTGGCATTCAAAGCAACGAGCCAGACAAGATGCATATATATTTACTATACGACATATAGAATTATTTTAATAGATATATATGAATTATTGTGCTTCGATTGTTCATTAAATTTGATACGGTTCATCAATTTTGAAGGGATTTATGTGTATTGCTTGGCATGATTTTGTGCGATAGGTTTCACGGGTTACAAGGAGATTTAATTGAATTTTTTTTAACATTATATTGTTCTATAAGCAAGGAAGGTGAGGTGGGTAAGGGGTTATGTGCATCAAGTATCTTGCTTCTAACCAGTTGGTCATCGTATTAATATATGTATTTTGCAATTAGTTTATGTGGTTGTTTCTTGATAGAGTTTGCTTTGTGCATAGTGCGGTTAGCTCTGTTGTGTTGCTGGTTTTTCCACAAGCAAGTCAATTCAGGTCGAGGTTGTTTTAGAGATTGTGTAGGCCGAAAATAGTCAAAGGTGATTAGGGAAAGAATGTGTTCTATTTTGATGTTGTGTTGTTCTTTGATAGTTTGTCTGGTTGTTGTTTGATAGAGGTTGCTTTGTGCATAGTGCAGTTGCTTTTGTTGTGGTGTTGGTTTTTCCAGGAGCAAGTCAAGTGGGTGGGGGGTTGTTACAGAGACTGTGTAATAAGAAGGCATTCAAAGGTGAGCATGGAGAAAGGGTGTGTTGTTTTGAGGTTGTATTGTTTACTTTTTGCGGGGGGTTTCTTAATGGGTTTATCTACTACATCATTTGTTATTGTTCAGAGAGACGAGGCTATTTTGGATTTGCAAGTGCAGGAAGTGGTGAGTTGCAATAGTTCTAATTTTGTGGTTGTGGAAATGTGCATCATAGTGTAAGAAATAATGTGCATTGTATGCTATATGTCAGGGAAAATTAGGTCATGATTGTTATTTTGTGGTTCCCTATTGTCGGCATGTATTTTTCATCTTGTTTTGCAATTAATTGATGCTATGGAGATGGTGCGGGTGTAGAGTTAGGGAGAAATGCATTATTTTGCGTGTGCTATATAGAAATGTTGTTTTTAGGTTGGTACATTGCACTGTGTTGCATATGTTTTCTTTTTGTTGGGGGTTTGATTATAGTATAGGAAGATATAGTTTAGAAAAATGGGCATTTTGTTGATCCAGAAATGGATAGAACCTATACAACACTTGATCTGAAAAATATCACTAAGTTCAATACCACTTTCTTATTCCAAAATATTTTATTGACGGTGCTTATGGCATGGAATTGGCTTATCTTACTCAAACAAACACTTTAACTGATTATCATAACTTGCATAATCCATCTTACATAAACAAATTTCGAATCACTTTATTAATGATCAAATGCTTCAAGTACAATAAAAGGAATTTACAATATAAGAGTTGAAGATGCCTTTCAAATATGTTGCTCTAACGCAGAAAATGGCATCACCCTTGCATTCCTCTCAAAGAACTGGGAAAAACGAGTACAAAGTCGGTTATATTCTGCTTACAATGCCCCAGAATCCCCTTGGCATGCAAAATAATACAATGACCTTTTGTTGCTTTGCTCAAATGCAGAAACATGGTACATCGTTGAATTCCTGACAAAAATCGTGCAAAATTGATATAAAATACTTGAAATTTTGTCAAGGTGACCCTCGGCATGCTTTATGGTGTAGCCTTGTACCCTTGGCATGCTTTACGAGACTAAATCTACATAGAAATGTGTGTGAAACAAAAAAAAATGGTGTGTTCTGCCTTGGGGTGTGCACCATTAAATAGGGCGCCCCTCTAACCTTCTTCCTGAAATTCATCACTGGCATTAATTACAAGTATAGTGGTTTGTTTTAACAAACCTTATCCATGGCATGTTAGCTAGTGAAGGTTGTTTACGTCGTTTGCATGCTTGGTGGGTTGTGGGTTATATTCTCGCCAACCACAAGTTTTATACTATATATAACATGGCGTATAGTTGAAAACCTCTGAATTTTTGGGCATACAATTTTATTTTTACATTGTGATTATAATATTATATATAGTATATAGTTGTTAAAACTATATACTATATATAATATATGTTCTAACATATCCGTTGATACTATGTACTATCCCCTCCGCAGAATTTGGATTGTGGTCATGTGGTATACATATGAACCAGGGGTTGGGGGCTAGCCATCGACCCCTTTCCCCCTCCATATTAAGCGTTACATAAAATTAAATATAATAATTTCCATATCATGGTTAAGATCTAAGTAATGGTGTGTTGGAAATGGAGTTTATGTTAAGTCTTTGGTGGGTATGGAGGTCATGGGGTCGATTCCCATGGACTCCATAGTAATTTTACCATATAAAACCATTACTGGCCAATGAGGGCTTGCCACACGACAACTTCTCATTGGCTAACATTTACCACTTGTCATTAAATAACTGGACCACTTGGATGTCAACTCAGCTATAAAAACATTATTGGCCAATGAGGGGTTGCCACACGACAACCTCTCTTTGGCTAACATTTACCACTTGTCATTAAATAACTGGACCACTTGGATGTCAACTCAGCTACTGATGAATCTTCCACGTCACTTGTTGTGCCATTTCCCTGTATTATGCCACATGTCACCTTGGAGATGCCACTTGTCAACCTGTGAGCCTGCCACATGTCTCTTCAGGGTTGACTTTTGCCCTAGTTGACCTGAACTTTGACTAGCCATAACTTTTGCATACAGACTATGTTTGACTTGTCGTTTGCAAAGTTGGAAATATGATGTCGAGCTCTTCGCAGTATTTTCCTTTTCTCAAACTTTTGCGACGGTCAAATTTTAAGCTTTTCTTACCCTTTTTGGATCTCTGTGAGTGTTTTGGATCCTCCTAGACCTCTGTGAACGTTCCTGGATCATTTGCACTATGCCTGGAGGATTTTTTTGTGATCATATGGTGACACTCGGTGCAGCTATGTCTTGCGCATCTCGACAGTGGCAGATGAATATCGCTGACACTGGTAGTGTTGTATATTTTCAATGCTTATGCAGAGAATTCATGTCAGGTCTTTTTGTGTAGTCGGCCTGTATTTTTCATCTTGTTTTGCAGTTGATTGATGCTATGGAGATAATGCGGGTATAAAGTTAGGGATCAGTGCATTATTTTGCATGTGTTGTACAACAATGTTGTTTTTAGGTTGGTGCATTGCACTGTGTTCCATCTATTCTCCTTTTGTTGGGGATTTCATTGTAGTATAGGCAGATATAGTTAAGAAAGATGAGCATTTTGCAGTTTTCCCAAAGGCTTTTTCTATGGATATATGGCGACATTTTGTGTGGCTATGTCTTGTGCATCTTGGCAATGGAAAATTGGTATCATTGACATATCCAATGCTGTGTATTTTCAATACTTGTGTGGAGAATTCATGTCAGTTATGGTCATGGTGTCTCGTGCGTCTGCACAACAAATTATAGTAGTGGATGTGATTTGGACGATATTCCAACAATTTGTGACAGGTTGATTTTGACGGATTTGCAAACAAATGGCAGTCATTTACAACTTTTGTGTTATGCGAGAAGCATAGTTGTGTGGAGGGCGAAGATATGGCTATTCAAAAATCTACGTCCAACCTCAAAAGTGGGAAAGTAAAAAGGCTTGTGACAAGCAGATTGTTCAAATAGCTCATAGACTTGGGATTACGATAAGACGAAGAGGAGGATGCCAATTTGCTAAAATTCCTTTTACACATATCGAATACCTTTCTAATAGAAATAGCCATAATAAAAAAACATCGAGAAGTTTACAGATAGGAAACACATTTGCTTTCCACTACTTCTAGATGTGTCATGTTTGCTCCTAAATCGAACCAAATAAATCAATGATATATTTTGCAAATTAGGTTGCTTGCCAAAATGACGAATGTGAAACTATTGGAAATGTTGAGGTGCAGGAGGATGACCTATGGAAGTTCTTGTCACAAGGCTTAGAAACAGATTGTGTTAAGTACATCAAGTATGGTTGTGCGGGGTGCACGAGGATTGTAGAATTTCGAGGCTTGCATTGAGAATTCATGCAACTTATGGTCTAGCATTGGAAAAGTTGGTTGCATAGAGACTTGTGCAATTGGCAGAGCAATGTCATCAACACTTCTGCATAGGTGTATGCTACGCAGAGTCAATACTTTGTATATTTAGCACTTGGTCTATATTCAAATCTTGTGTGGAGAACTTATATGTCTTCCCTTTATGCATTGTCGTAGTTGTACATCTGGCATCATGTTTGATAGTGTGTGCTCTATGCATAGTGCAACTACTTGGTTTCATTCATATTTTCATTGGCATTGGTGTAGTGTTTAAGCAAACCAGTTCTCTCTTATCAATTGTATTTTTGAATAAAATGGTTGAACGAGATATTCTTTATTTGCATCATACAAAAAATGCCTTTTTTTTACTTGCTTATTGTCCAAAGATAAATGGGTCGTAGATTGCGTCAAGGCCAATAGCAGGATTGACATCGGTCAAAATTTATTTTACATGTATATTGATTACCTTTCGAATAACAATAGCAATAATAAAAAACCATCAAGCAATGTATAGATAAGCAACACATTTGATTTGCAATGCTTCCAGATGGGTTTGGTTCCCTCCTGAATCGAAGCAAATGAATTTACAATAAATTAGGCATCTATATTAAAAATTATATCGCTTGTCACAATCAACGATGCAAAACTATTGGAAATGCAGAAGCGTGGAAGTGTAGCAATGTGGGAGGGTGGTCGGTGCGGGTTCTCTGCACAAGACTTAAAAAATAGACTGTATTAAGTGAACCAAGTATAAATATGAACATATGACAACACTTCATGCAACGATTTCTAGCACAAGTTGGAAGTGACAGAGGATTATGGCTAAAACAACCAACACTGTGTATTTTCATTTCTTGCGTAGAGAATTCATGGTGGTTGTTATTGTGCAGTTTGACACCTGCTATTGCAAAAGCTATGTCCAACATTGAAAGTGGCCAAGTAAAAATGCTTTTGTCTAGAAAATTATGGAAAGAAATAGATCGCAGAACTGGAATTACCCCAAATCCAAGGGCAAGATGCCAATTGGCTAAAATGTCTTTTAGACATATATCAACTACCTTTCGAATAGGAGTAAGCATAATGAAAAACCATCGAGCAGTTTATAGATAGGCATTGCATTTGCTTGGAACTGTTTCCATATGTGTGGCCTTTCTTCCTAAAGGGGGGCCAATGAATTTAACATAGATCAGTGACCTAATTTACGAATTGCATCGCTTGTCACAATGACAGATGCAGGAATATTGGAAATGAAAAATTACGAAGGTATAGCAAGGCATGAGTATATTTGGTGCAGGTTCTTCACACAAGGCTTGAAAATAGAGGG
The DNA here is from genome assembly GCA_009831015.1 of Picea engelmannii. NCBI lineage: Eukaryota > Viridiplantae > Streptophyta > Pinopsida > Pinales > Pinaceae > Picea > Picea engelmannii. The sequence continues at coordinate 858,414 of ML788365.1, forward strand.
TCTTAAGTACACCAAGTATAGTTGTGTGAATTGGACGGGATTCAAAATAAACTGAGCAAATGCTTGTTCTATTTTAAGTTCTTGTGCAAGATTTTAGAGTTTGAAGTCTTGCGCTAAGAATTCATGTCGCTTATAGTTTTGCATTTGCAAAGTTGGTTGCATAGACACTTGTACGATTGGAAGAGCGATGTCATCAGTACTTACGCATAAGTGTATACTGCACAGAGGGGATGCTTTGTCTATTGAGCACTTGGTCTATATTCAAATATTGTACAGAGAACGATTGTGTCTGTTCTTTCCACATTGTCATAGGTTTGCATCTCGCATCACGTTTGATAGTGTGTTCTTTATGCATAATACAATTACTTGGTTTATTCAATTTAGCATTGGCATTTGCTTTGTAGTGATTTCTAGATGCATGGCATTTTCTGCTAAAATGGAACAAATCAATTTACCATAAATGAGTGAGATATATAGCAAATTGCATCACTTGTCACAATCAGGGATGTGGAACTGTTTGGAGCACGAAGTCACATAAGTGTAGCAATCTGAAACGATGACCAATGTGTGTTTACCGCACAAAGCTTAAAAATAGACCATCTTAGGTAAACCAAGTATAGGTATGAACATGTGGCAACACTCAGTACAAGCATATGTTGGGAACTTTGGCAGTGGCAGAGGAATATCGCTAGGATGATGAGTATCGTGTATTTTCAATTCTTGTGCATAGAATTCGTGCGGCTTGTTACCGTGTAGTTTCGCACTAGTTGTTGCAAAACCTTCGTCCAACCTCAAAAGTAGAAAAGTAAGAAGGATTTTGACTAGCAAAGTATCCAAGAAAAATAAATCACAGACCTAACATTACTTGAAAACCAACAACGATATGTGAGTATGCTAAATTGTGTTTTACACATATATCGGTTAGATTGTTGAGTAGTTTACAAATAAGCAACACATTTGCTTTGCGCTGCTTCTAGATGCATCACCATTCCTCCTAGTGTGTGGCCTTTATTGATAGTGTGTGCTATGATCATAGTATGGTTACTTGATTTTATTCAAACTTGCATTGGCATTGGTGTGGTGTTTAAGAAAAAACAATTCTCTTTTATCAATTGTGTTACTGGATCAGATGGTTGAATGAAATATTCTTGATATGTATCATATATGCAAAAAGAAAATTAGTGCTTCATTGTTATTTTTCTTTTTCATGGGTCGGTCAAGTTGGTCAAGAGATATCTCAAAAACTATATATATGGAAAAGGAATCAAAGATAAACATAGACAAAAACAAGGTATGTTGTTTTGAGACTGTTTGTTTCGAAACATGTAGTTACTAGATGCCATATCCATAGCTTGAGCATCATCTGAATGACAGAAACTAAGGTGAAAAAAAATATGTTTTCATATTCTTGTTGCATATTTAGGAAGTTCTTGTTTAGTTAATTTCCTTTTTTTCGAGGAAACTAATGAAACTTGTCGTTTTTCATTTGGAGATTTTATAAGTGCATTGAAAACCAAGCTTAAATTAACTATGGAAACTTCATGGTGTAACATTAGACTAAACCAACAATTATTTATGTGTTGGATCAAGAAATTGTGTGGAGCAACTCAAGTAGCTGATATAGCAGATATTCTGGTAGCAGAGAAAATCAAATATCAACAATTTGCATTGTGTTTTCATCTCATTGCCATCAATATGCATTTGTGTTTGGCTTGTTCGATGTGCATTGCATCGAAACAACCATCAATGTTAAAAAGGGCAATAGGGCAAAGAAAGAAACATGGAACGAGAGCTGCAGAGGTGTGTTTTTCTAATTTCATTGGTGTACTATTCATTTGTTGTTCCTTGACATTGTGTATTTCATGCAATTTTGACATAAGGGTTTATTTGTGTGTTCATTGAGTTTGGTTTACTGCTTTCACATGAAAATGAAATAGAGCAATTGCAGGAGAGCAACAAGTGACAAGCAATGCATGAGAAGAAACTGAAAAACAATGTCCCAAGAGAAGGTATGCATGTAACAATTAGACAAGCAACAACCTTTTTTCTTTGGTAACTTATATGCAGATGCAACAATATATATTGGTACTATATAGTAATGTGTATAATCGAAAGTGCATATTGCATCTGTGGTTATCATGTCGGTAGTGATTTCGACATCCAATGTTTTTCAAGATTCGATGTCCACAACTACAAGTTATGTGCATATTGAATGTTTTGTGGCGAAGTGAACAAATTGTCATCAGAGACTATCTAGGAATTACACAGAGGTGCCAACCCTCTGTCAAATGTGAATGGATAATGTGTTGGTTGGAAGTGGATTGACGAAGTAAAAAACATATAATATTAAAATAGATAACCATTGAATTTAGGAAATACACGCTAGATTGCAAAACAAAATCAGAATTTGGATTATTTTCATTTGAAAAGAACGATATATACAAAGGAAGATTAGTACATTTCATAGAATTATACTATGTACTTTGCTCATTTGAGCAATGGTTGCATGGCTCTAGGCCATGGATTTTGTGTTGTTGATATGTACTTGCCATGTCATTTAAGACTTATTTGTTAACATCATTTCTTGATGAAGTTGGTGTTATAGTGCAACAAGAAGAGAAAGCGAGGATACTGTTGACATCTCATGCACGATGGCTTGTTTCTCCAGAAATTGAAATCTATTGCAAACTTCTAGCTCTAAGATTCAATAGTTAGAAAGTTTTGCACACTACTGGCTTGGTGGTGGTCGATTGATGTCGTGTTGGGAGATCAGAAAGATGTTATGTTGAATTGTGTACATTGTGGTTGGATACTCGCACATTGCTTGAGTAAGTGTAAAACATATGTCTAGGTTGTTGTTGCAGTGCCATACAACTTTTGGAATGATTAAGTTCAACCCAGAAGTAGAAGCTCGATTTGGTGTGCATTTGTCCGGGCTAATGACATCTCTTTACTTTGGCTTCATATGGACAAGCGAGGTGTGGGCGTGCTTCATCATGTATTCAAAAAATTTAAGCAGTGGATGGTCCAAGTTCTGCCACTAGAACTTTGTCTAGTTACTCGAGCACTTTCAAATCGTACAGATGGGGTGATTGTTGCAACAAACAAGCCCAACATCATCCTCTTGTCTGGATCCATTTAGTTGATAGCCAAGAAGAGGAGGAAAATTGCAGTCGATGGAGGGGGCATTCTGCAGAATGCATATGTTGGGTTCAACAAAGGTATTGATCCATGGAAATACGCACAACAGATGTTGACAGAGAGAACTATTGAACCGTGGGAGATTTGAAGCATAATTCAAGCAACTATTTAGCAAGGCTAAAAATCTTGATCATCGACGGTATGTTGGGTTCCCTTCCCAACAGTTTCCTTCTTAGTGCATGTCACCGTGAGAATGAGATCGTCAGACTGCAAGTGATCTACATGAACTGTTGCCTGTAGTAAATCCCATGTTTTCTAAGAGAAGCCATGGATGTGGGGACTTTGCAGTTGATGTAGGATTCTTGAAATAAATAAACATGGTAGTTGGGTGGCTAGTAAAACTGCTCAATTGATAACTAGTGGTATCTTTATTCATGGATAAATGCAAATTGGCTAGAAATACTATGGCTCTAGCAGGTGGTATAAATAGTTCAAAAGACAGTTGAAAATTGTCGCGGTGATGTGCCTATTTTCGGGCAGGCTCCATGCATCAATGTTCATGTACTAATACATTGCAATTTAGATCTAGGTTCCTTTGATGATGTATGCAGTGCCAAAGACTCGTCGTGCTCCTAGTGGCCTTTGTCCACTGTCGGGTAATAACTATCTGGGCATCTTGTACATGTGATCTGACTATACCAGATTGCTTGACGCTTCAATAGTGTGAAATTCTCTGTAGTGATTATGTCGCATGTGTGAGAGTGTCTCCATTTCCAGTGTCCTATGTACTGCCCATGTCTTCATGTGTAATATGATATCTGCAAATATGCTAACCTGACATGTTTTCTTGTAAATGGCTAGGTAAAGAAGCTTTTGACAACAAGTTTTCTTGTAAATCGCTAGGTAAAGAAGCTTTTGACAACAAGTTTTCTAAGAGATGGTTACATCTTGATTTAGTGCATCATTTGCATGGGTGATGTGCACAACCTCAATACTAGTCATCAATTTTCAGTACTTGTCATCTTGTAGCTTTCTCTAAGTTGATGTTCATGTCATATCGTTCAAGTTTAGTAAATAAATTTTTCCTCTAAATTTTCGCTTAAGCAACATTGTTACTGTAATATGTGTTGCATATGTTATTCGCACAACAATGTTATTTTTTTTTTTCTATCTGTTGTAGGCTTGTTTCTTTAAATGCATTTTGATAAACCTAAAAGTTATCAATAGTACATTATGGAGGTCATATTGCTTTAAAGCCAGGTGCATAGGGCATATTTACTAACATGTTCTTTCCAGACTTTAGTTAGTCACAAAATACGGGAAATGATTAATAGAAAGCATTGTGTATTTACTAACATGTGCTTTTTGGACCTAAGTTAGTCATGAAATATGAGGAGTGATTAATAGAAAGCATTGGAAAGCTGATAAACAACCTCAACATTTACTTCGCACAAGTTCTAATTAGCCTTTGTTTTTCGCAAACCAAAGTGCCATAAATCATTCAGTCATCATGCAAATTACCTAGATGTCAGAGTGCCTGGTTGTTAGAGTTCCATAGCGTTATACAATCGTTATGTCATTGATTGATAATTGTTAATGCATTTCAACTGCGGGATCTGGGTCAAAGTGTTGTGTAAATGCATATACATCTTCTAGCAGAAAATTAAAAGTTTTTCACAGTGGACAATGTTATGTGTCAATGTTCATAACAAAGTCTATTGCACTTGGAAAATCTTTTACATTTGTAGGCATTTTGACAGTTTAATCTTGTACACGTTGTTAACAATTTTGTAATGCTATGTGGCATATCATGTGAAATGTGCTTTTGTGACTTGCATAGTTGATGTGCATCTATCCTATGAAAAAAACAGAAACATGTCTATATCTCAATTTAAACATAGTATAAAATATATTCTATGTGTTATGCATTCATGTATTTATTGGTGTACTATGCATTCATGCATTTTCTATATTTTTATTTTTTGATTTCACTTATTCCCTTAATTTATGAATATTATTTTATAGTATTGTTTTGAACATAAATATATATTTTTAACATTTTAATTAATTTTGCATACATTTAGTCAAGATTATCATTTTTCTTATATACTTAAACTTTTAGAAATTAGACGAAGTTATGTACGTTTTGGAATTTAATTTTTATGTCAGTCTTTTAATATTGATATTAATAATATTAAATCTAAAGTATTTATAAAAGAATGTCTATAAAATTATTCACATAAAAATATGTATATATATCATCCATGTGAGATATATAAAGATTGATGATAATTATTATTATTGTTTAAAATCAGTTGCAAGAAAACAAATTAATTAATTGGTATTTATAACAATTGCAAGACAACAAATTAATTAATTAATTTGTATTTATAATAGTTGCAAGACAATAAATTTATTTATTTATTGTAGTAATATTGACCACATGTATCTGTATTATTTATTCAACTTAACATAGTACTTCTTTACTATGAAAAGCTACAACAATTCCAAAAAAGGATATCAAGTGTACCAAAATCCTATTTATTGTTATCTTTTTTATATCCTTAACAATAGCTTTTCGATTTCTAATTATTGCTAATTTTCCCTTTTTCTTGGATTCTTTTAACTTTTGAAATTCCTTCCTTAATTCGGCTTGGTCTTTAGGAATGAGGTCTTCATTTATAAATATTTTTAACCCTTTTAAGCTCAAAGATTTGTTGAGTATGTTATATTTATGTTTAGTACAACTTACTTTGACATGAATCAACTTATCTTTATGTTCAATTATTAGTCCCTGCCATGGGACTATAGCAATGAATTTGCTTTTGATGTGACATTGATGTCACATTAATTTGCCTTTTACCATAAATTTTTGTATGCAATGTAATGTTTAACATAGGAAAACAAATATATATTTTTGTATATAATAAAAATATTTGTGTTTCTCATTTATAATTGATTGATAGAATTGAAGTGTTATTGCTCCCTTCACGTCTTTAATATGTAGAATTAATTACATAATCAATGAATTTCACCAATCACCATATCTAAATATAAAAAGTTGTACTATTTATTTATTATTATGCATTATTATATTTATATTATATTTATTATCTAATATATTATTTATTATTATATTTATAATATATTTGTTATATTTATATTATATTTATGAATATTATAGTTCCATTCAACTTATTGTTCAGTGTACATTTTGAATAACAAACAACCCTCAATTATTATCTTTTGACAAAAAATATTCATTACTTGTGCATTTAGTTAAATTAAGTTTCATTGTTCAACATGTATTTCCCAACTAACTTGGCATGGATTGTTTTGCTATGCAACCCTTGTTTTTTCTATACTCTTTCCTTCTATGAGGTAAGTTATTTCAATTTCTGATTTATTTTTTAGTTCTTCTTTTATTATTGTTAGTGTATCCTCCTCTTGTAGTTCTTTAATACCAAAAATTATGAAGTTCAAGGCTCTTTTATTATGCTTATGATCTAATTTGATTATCTTATTCATTTCCTCTTTGATGGGATTCATATCCAATTTGTTTTCCAGACTAGTTAGGGCCAAATTGTTGGTTAGTTTTTCTTCTAGATCTTTAATCTTATCTCTCAAGTTGTGATTTTCTTCAACCTCTCCTTCTTGGGTTGATTGTTTTTGTTTCTCCATTACTTGCATTCTAGCTTTCATTGTCTACAATTGACTCTTGAACCCTACTAATCTATCATCTATCTGTGTTTAAATTGTATCTTCGAAATGTCTATTTTTTTTTTTCAATCATTGCCTCCAACTCTATTTGGAGTTTTACTTCTCTTTCTTCACTCCTTTTTTCTAATGATTCTAAATCTATTTAGAGTTTTGCATCTCTTTCTTCTCTCCTTTTTCCTAATGATTCTATAATTTTTTAGATTATATTACATTATTTTTCCTTTGTAATTTCTATAATATATATATATGTGTGTGTGTGTGTGTGTGTGTGTGTGTGTGTGTGTGTGTGTGTGTGTAAAATATTCATGACATACATTTGAATTTTGGATGAAAATTGCACTCTTTTTAAATGTATTAATAATAATAATAATCTATTTTTAAGGTCATCAATTTGATTGTTAAAATCTACACATGACAAACACATGTTATTTACCATTAGGCCCACTCAAATTGTATTACACTCATTGTTCTTATTATATTTATTTTAAATTGAAAATATTTTTATTAATTTTTTCAATTAATTTTCTCATAACTTGTTTTAAGGAAAATTTTGTGGGAAACCTTCAAATCAATGTGGATCGAAGCATCTAACTATGTAGTCAACTAACTTTAGGAATTGAACCCAACACTTTGTGGTGAAACTCAAAGCACTCAACCACTAATACACCAATACTATTTTTCACTTAACTTTCACTTTCATCTTAAATAATTTTAAAACTTATTTTAGTTAATTAAAAATTAACACTAAATATCATATAGTGATGAGTGCATAACTATAATATAAAATATTAATTACACTAACAATTCATTGTTTATTCAACTTGAATATGTAGTAATATTGACTACATATTAAATAGGAACCATTGTATCGGTATCTATCTGTTCAACTTTAATTTGTATTTATCACCGTAATATTTCCACGGTATCGCCAAAGGCATAAGTGGCGCTTTGTAGTGAATTGCGGGGCGAAAAGTGGGTTGGTTTGAAACCACCCTTGGACGTGCCTGCAATCACATACCTTCCAAGAGGTCATAGCCCAGGGCCATATGAAGGAGGGGGTTAACGATAAAGGAGCTAGCACCCGAAATTCAATATTTCGTCAGTGCGCAGACAGAGGTCGTGGGTACCCTTAGACTTGCACCAGGTAGTCAAAAGGTTTTATGTTTAATTACATAACGAGACCATCAAGGTCTCAAAGAGTCACTTGGATTTAGAATCAGAGATCCTTGACTGAAAGGTTGGGCTAGTTTCTCGACTGTCCAAATTAGAACCCGTAGAGAGAGAGGATTTAATCTTGTAAGGAGAACGAAATTTTTATTTCATTTTTAGCACCGCCGTGGGTATGTTACAAATTGGTATCAGCGCATGGTTACAACACTTGGCCTGCTTGGGCTCATGGACGAGTCGCTTAAAAACTCTTTTTGGAGTACTTTTAAACCTTACCTCTTTCTTAAAAAGTCTGGTTAAAAATGTTATTAAAGAAAATAATGAAACTTTCTACTCTCTGTGTGCATTTAAGAAATTGAATTGTGTATTGTTCATGAACTAATAGACTGTTAGCTAATAGTAAGTGTTTTTGTCAACACTCGAGCAGTCAATAAATCACGGAAAAAATTCAAGACTAAAGGATGGTTATGTGTCATGAAGTGGGGGATAGCTCCCGCAATAGAGATGAAGAATTTGACAAAAGGAGGGCGGTGGAAACCCCTACAGATCTAGCTGAAACTGTAAGGAGCCTCAGGGCCAAATTACAGAGTTGCAAGGCTGACAACGAGACAATGATAAAGGAGCATGAAAAACAAACAGAAATTAATGCAGTCTTGCTGCAGAGCTTGTCTGACATACATAGGCAACTACAACATGAACCCACAACCAGTCATGTGGACCGACGACATAAGAAGAGAAGTTAAAGTCCGCCTAAGATCCGAAAACATGACTCCATGAGTGACCACACTGGGAGAAGTGCCTCGAAGAAGGCCCAACCTGGAGGCAGGGGACACTCATCGGTAGAGTCCTCTGGAAAGGAAGCTGGAAAATCTGAAGGATCTTCTAGTAGCAGAGCAAGCTCACATTCTCAAAGGAAAGGAAAGAAGCGGAAGCGTTCCAAAAATCATGATCCTGAAGAATTCAAGAAATCCAAACCACCCTCCTTCGATGGAGAGATTAGGAAGGGAGAAGAGGTTGAAGTTTGGCTGCTTGGTCTAAAGAAGTACTTCATAGTCCATGACTACTCTGAAAACTTGAAGGCTCGAATAACCATCTTTAACCTGAATGGAAAGGATTCCATTTGGTGGGAAGACCTTAGGAATGTGAAAGGAGTCCATGAGAAGGATTTTTCATGGAAACAGTTTGAGAAATACTTCATCAAGCAGTATTTGTCAGAGAAATACATGGATGGGAAGACTAAGGAATTCTATGAACTCAGGTTGGGGCAACTCACCATAGATGAATTTGTCAATAAATTCCTTGAACTACTGAGGTATGTACCCTACATAAAACATGAAAAAGTAAAAATGTAGTGGTTCATTAGTGGGTTACCTCAGACCTACCGGGACAGGATTGAGTTTGACGAACCAAAGACCTTAGAAGAAACTATCTGGAAGGCGAGGAATTGTTATGAACAGTTTGGGAGTAAGACAAGACCTCATGAGGATTGGAAGAATAAGAGTAGTTCAGGATTCCAGAAGAAGGGGTTTAAATCCTCAAGATTTCATAACTATGGAAAAGATTCTAGCTGGAGCCTTCCTACTAGAAGTGTATACCAGCAAAATTTCCCCTCTCAAAGTTGAAATAAACCTTTTAAGACAGTCCCAGAAAAGACCGATAACCTAAAGAAGGAACCCTTAAAATGTTGGGGTTGTGGAGAAGATCATCGATTGAGGGACTTCCCACACAAACAACAAAACAATAAGAGAGTATGCAATATCCAAGAAGCTACCACCATCAATGATGTGGTTAGGAGCATGCCACGAATCTATGCAGCCTTGGATAATAATCAAGCTAACCACCAAGCTTCAGTTGTGGAGCTGGAAGGTATGATCACCAACCATCTAGTTTCTATTTTAATTGACCCAAGTTTTAATTTGAGTTATGTGGCCCCTCATACTGTTGATAAGTGTAAACTGCAACCAATTAGACATGTTAAACCGTGGTTGGGGCGATTAGCCACTAGGACCAAAAGAAAGGTGGAAGAGGTCATATCGGCCTGTCAATTCATCATGGGTGGATTGCCCACCCGAGCGACCCTTAACATACTTTCCCTGGGATCTTATGACTTGTTGATTGGTATGGATTGGTTGGCTGCTTATAAAACTAAATTGGACTGTTATCGTAAAACTTTAGAATGTGTAAATGAAGAAGGGGGAAAGACGACCATCCAAGGGATTCAGAAGCCTATCTCAGTGAGACAAATATCAGCCTTTCAAATGAAAAAGTATTGCAGAAAGGGGTGTTCCTTATATGCCATACAGGTACTAGAATCTGTTGAGAATGACATACCAAACCTAGAGGACCACCCCATATTAAGAGAATACAAGGATGTGTTCCCAGAAGAGGTACCAGGCCTACCTCCAAGAAGGGATATCGACTTCTTGATAGAACTTACACCAGGAGCGGTACCATCATCTAGAACGCCATATAGAATGAGCACACCAGAGCTGGTTGAGATCAAGCTACAACTAAAGGAGATGATGGACAAAGGCTACATCCGACCCAGTGTATCTCCATGGGGAGCGCCTGTCTTGTTTGTGAAAAAGAAAGATGGCACGAAGAACATCTTAGACTCGTACTTCAAGTACTAAGAGAGCATCATCTCTACGCTAAGTTTAGAAAGTGGGATTTCTTTCAGAAGCAAGTCCATTACTTAGGCCATGTCATATCTAAGGAAGGGGTGGTAGTAGACCCTGACAAGATTAGATCTATTATGGAATGGCCTACCTCGAAAGATGTATCCGATATTAGGTCCTTCATGGGCTTAGCAGGATACTATAGAAGGTTCATAAAAGGGTTTTCCAAGATTGGTTGTCCAATCAATGCCCTTCAGGAAAAGTGGATTAAATTCATTTGGACATCAAAATGTGAAGAAATATTTCAGGAACTGAAATACCTCCTGACCCATGCATGCGTGCTAAAGATAGCAGACCTGGATAATGATTTCCTCATGTGTATAGATGCCTGCAAGGAAGGACTCGGAGGAGTCCTTATGCAAGAGGGACGTGTAATTTGCTACGCATCCATGAAATTAAATGAACATGAGATCAATTATGTGACCCATGACCTAGAGTTGGTTGTCATAGTACATGCTTTAAAAATGTGGAGGCACTACCTCCTGGGTAGGAGATTTGTGCTTATGACAAACCATTGTGGATTGAGACACCTGTTTGATCAACCAAAACTCAATCCAGGCAACCTAGGTGGATGCCTCTCATGAGTAAGTTTGATTTCGAAATCAAACACATCAAAGGAAAGGAAAATAGGGTGTCCAATGTCCTTAGCAGGAGTATAAAAATGATTCATCTGGCAACGGTAATCACCTGTGAAATGGATGTCAGGGAAAGAGTCAAGAATGCACAAGAAACAGATGCATTCTTCAAGACTGTGACCTCATACCTAAGGCAAGAGCCTACAGGGCTAAAATATGAAGGCTACCAGATGCTTGAAGAAGGTCTGTTGACTTACAGAAACATATTGTATGTTCCAAATTGTGACGACTTGAAGAGGTTCATAATGGATGAACTACATAAGAGACCATATATCGGTCACCCAGGATATCATAAAATGATCACGGCCACTAGGAAACAATTCTATTGGCCTGGATTGAAGAAAGACATAGCTAACTATTTAGGTAAGTGCCTAGAATGCCAACAAGTTAAGGAAGAACACCAACATCCAATAGGATTGTTATAGCCCCTACCGATCCCAAAATGGAAATGGGAAACCATCTCCATGGACTTCATCACCGGATTACAAAAGTCGACCAAGCAAAATGATGCCATCATGGTTGTGGTGGACAAACTGAGTAAGTATGTTCATTTCGTTCTTGTCAAATCAACTTGCAAGGCCATAGATATTGCCAACATCTTCATGAAGGAGATATTTAGACCGCATGGCATGCCCAAGGAAATTGTATCTGACCAATATACCAAATTCACTTTAAGATTTTGGAAATCCATAATGGATGGTTTTGAGACAAAATTGTTGTTCAGCACGACTTATCACCCTCAAACTAATGGACAGACAAAAAGAGTGAACCAAATAGTAGAAGACATGTTGAGGATGCATGTAATGCATCATCCTAAGAAGTGGGAAGACTACCTACCATTGGCAGAGTTTGCCTACAACAACGGTTATCAGGAATGCTTGAAGATGAGCCCTTTTGAAGCCCTATATGGTAGACAGTGCAAGATTCTAATCAACTGGAGTAACCCAGTGGACAAAATTACAATCGGACCCGACACGTTGAAAGAAATGGAACAACAAGTGGTTCAGATAAGACAAAATCTGAAGATTTCTCAGGATAGACAGAAAAGTTACGTCGACAGAAAGAGATTTCCCAGAGAGTTCAAGACCGAAGACCATGTATATCTCAGAGTTAGACCCAGGAAGAGTTCTCTGAGAATGGGAGCTTGTGCCAAATTGGCACCTCAGTATTGTGGACCATTTGAAGTATTAGATAGAGTGGGACCTGTAGACTATAGGCTAGCACTTCCTCCCATTGTAAAGGCACATAAATTTTTTCATGTTTCATTATTGAAGAAATATGTACATGATGTTAATCATATAATTGATTCGTCTGTGATCCAGGTGGAGCCGGAGGGAGAATTCTTGCTAGAACCCCAATACATATTAGACAGGAAGTAAACCTCACTCAGGAACCGAACCATTGCATAGGTCAAGGTGCAGTGGAAACACTTTGGCCCAGATGAGGCTACGTGGGAAATGGAGGATGCCATGAGACATGCATATCTGATTTTGTTTACTCTTGTGCATGCATGTCATGTCGACAGATAGAACATAGAGGACGATGTTCCTTTAAGGGGGAGGGAATTGTAACACCCTGTTTCCCCTAGTCTGTAAATATAACTATATTGGCCAAGGAACTATGGCAAACCTAAAGGTGTGAATGTTTGATTTCATGGACCTTTGTACAAAAGGTCAATGAATGTAAATTCTGTTATTTTAATAGAAAATGGTTACGTGTTGCATGAATACTGAAAGAGGGGATGTGCTAAGAGAAAACCATGAATGTTATGAAAGGTGGTGGAGGGGACACATAATGGTTGTGTTAACCTCCACCGAACCAGTACCATGCTGGAATTAATCGCTCAGATCAGAACAACCCTCTGACCCAAGAATGAATTACAGTCAGGCTAGTAGGTGGGAAGGCCTCCTCAAGATTTAATGAGGGGATGGGGAAGACCGCCCATCCGTAATTCTTTCAGACCTGACCACAGACTGGGAATTCGAGCCACAGACAACCTTGCTGAGGAAGGCAAGAAAGGAATTTTGGTGGGCAGAGGAAGACCTGCGAAGAAAATACAGAGACGAGAGCGGAAACTCTCGGGTCAAAGGAAGGACTGAAAGAGGAACAATGAGTTCTGATCACAGAAAATAGAGATTGAGCCAGGAGAAGGAGAGTAACCTTCGTCCTTATCTATTTCTGTATTGGGAGAAGGAGAGTAACCTTTGACCCTAACTTCTCTTGAGCTGGAAGTAAGAGATTGAATCTCAAAGCACCGTGGCTTAATCTCGGGGGGTGGCCAGTGATAAATCCATTGGGAGTGACTAAGCCTATGGTTGGGTGGAAACGAGCACCCCTTTCAGCAGTCGCATCATGCCTTATGGTTCTGATAAGTGTTTTTATGCCTTGTGCTTTGAATTGGAAATAATGGATGCATGCTTGTATTTATATGCCTGTAAATGGTTTATTTATTGAATGATTATGTTAAGAGTATGCGTTCTTTCCTTGAGAACTTCTACATCTACTTGATTTTCCTTATGATCTAGTTTATTTCCTCGAAAAAACTTTCCCCAGGGAATTTCCCTCACCGTCCTAGAGTCGAGTGAGTACTCCCCTGACTACAGAGGTTGAACCCTGCAATCAGTGTGAGGACGGAGTCTATTAAGCTCAGGAGAGGTAGTGCATGTATGCATTGAGTCTCTAAAAGGTGGGCAGAGACCGAGACCATCTTAGGTTCTAGAGTTGAGTAATTGAACGTAAGGGGTGCGCGAAAGAATTCTTCCAAGCATTATGTTCAAGAGAAAGAGCACAAAACTCTTAAGCCTTTCAGAGCCAACAAAGCTCAGGAAGCATAGTGAGATTCAAGTATCAAAAGGGAATATCCTTTCGTTTGGAAGATGAATGGACGATATCCATTCAGGAGGATCCAAGGTCTGTCGTGACTGTTAGATTTGAAGAAGGGGCACAAGCGTTAACGCCTCGACTCCCTCAGTCTTCGCAAGTTCAACAAATGTTGGTAATCATCATGAAGGGGACGGATCCTCTAAAACCCAAAGTAGCGATGTGACCTGGATCGTAGATCCAAGGATTTATCAGGACCCTCCTTAACCGTCGGATTGGCAAAATCAGAGTTCACACATCAGGAGAATCGCACATTGGCGCAATTAAAATTTTGAAACTCAAAGTTGCGATGTGATCTGGACTGTGGGATTGAGGAAGGTCGTGGACCATTGATCCAAGGCGAGCAAATTAACGCAAGGAATACGTGGGAATTCTAAATTCCCTAAGGACCAAGCTCAGAAGAGACAAGCGCTTTTCAAAAGCACAAATCATGTCCAAGAGGCGAAATTGTTTCAAGTTCATAAGCTCAGGAGAGAAAGTGGAAGTCGAGACCCATACAACAGGGCTCGCAGGAAGTAAATCAAAGGTCGAGACCTTTGAAATATTTGAAATTTTCCAAGTCAGGGAAGAAAGCGAAAGCTCAAGAGGAGGAGCAACAGTGACCGTTGGATCGAGCACTGTGAAAGATCTGGATTGTTGGAATCCACATCCAAACAATTTGAAGAGCCCACAGGAGGAGATCATATCTAGGGCATCAGATCTAAGCGCAAGGACCAACAATCGTTGGATCCCAAGGAAAGTGTACGAGGCCTAAAACCTTTAAAGTGCCCAGGAGAGCAGACTTTGTGAAGTCTTGAAGTTTCGAAATCATTAGAACCGTCCATCGTCGGGGTTGACAGGTGGAAGCAGATCCGAGAGTTCGAGGACTCAAACATCAGAAGAATTGGGAAAAAGCAAGAGTTGAGATTTGAGATTTCTTAATCCCGAAAATCCGAAGCGACGAGTGTCGTCGATGTGAAGGTGGACACGCGATGCCAGATCTAGAACTCTGGAAGGAAGGAGAGGAGGAAAAGGTCTGAAGACTCGGAGAAGATCTCGATCATTGATTGAGGAGGGAGTTGAAAGACCGTTGATTTGGTTGAGGAGGCCAAAGTCCCGAGGCAGGAGCAGAACCATCGATTGAGGAGGATGCGTGGTAGACAATCTGTTGTTTCGGAGAAATCTCTCCAGAAGAAATGATAGCTTGAGAACTGAAACTCCCAAAGGCCAGACTCACGGAGGAAATTGTAGCCACACATTTGTAGGGACAGGTGTCAGCAGATATTCTACTCTGGAAGATAGCTACTGAGGAGGAAGCAAGAGTTTGAGAGTTGAAACTCCCGAAGGCCAAAGAGTCAGAACCAATCGTAACTATTGAGTTGGAAGGGAACTGCATGATGACAGATCGGGGAGGTCTGGGAAGGCACGTGAAAGACAGGAAAGGAGGATAGATAGCAGCCATTGATCATAGATCATCATCGAAAGAAAGCGATCGATGATTGGAAATAAATGCGGGGCCAGAACATGCTTGGGTCTTAATTTTCCCTGAGCGGGCCGCAATTGAAACCACGGTATCGCCAAAGGCATACGTGGCGCTTTGTAGTGAATTTCGGGGTGAAAAGCGGGTTGGTTTGAAACCACCCTTGGACGCGCCCACAATCACATACCTTCCAAGAGGTCATAGCCCAAGGCCATATGAATTAGGGGGTTAACGAAAAAGAAGCTGGCACCTGAAATTCAATATTTCGTCAGCATGCAAACAAAGGTCACGGGTACCCTTAGATCTGCACCAGGTAGTCAAAAGGTTTTGTGTTTAATTACAGAATGAGACCATCAAGGTCTCAAAGAGTCACTTGGATTTAGAATCATAGATCCTTGACCGGAAGGCCGAGCTGTTTTCCTGACTGTCTAAATTAGAACCCGTAGAGAGAGAGGATTTATTCATGTAAGGAGGACGATTTATTTATTTATTTTTAGCACCATCGTGGGTATGTTACACATGCTCTCAATGGGGGAAAGGCTTGCCTCTAAGAGGGGGATAGGATATGGTGTATTTCCTTTAATTTTGAGATTATAGGTTATAAAATTCTTTTGTATTTTCTCAATATTTCTCCATGATTCTCGAGAGATACTGCATCCCAAAACTTTGCATCCATATAGAATAAAATGAGTAACAAGAGTCTTAAAGAGGAGTTTTTTCTTATCCCATATCCAAAGATCAGTTGATTTACAATTGTTTGCAAGCCCATAATAATCTTTTCATCCTCCATTTATCCTTTTCTCAATGCTATAATTCCAGTTGAGCTTGTGGTGAATATCAATTCTATGATATTTGTATGAAGTAACTTCCTCCAAGTTGTTGTTGTTATATACACGAAAGTATCATATGTGATCTTGTTGGATTTAATGATCATGAGTTTTGTTTTGTCAGTATTAACAGTCATACCCGTATTGGCGCAAAAATCCTTGAGGATTCTTAGTTTCTCTCCAAGATCATGGGGACTCCTCGCCATAAGAACGATATCATCATCATAAAGAAGAAGATTGATGACTATACCAAAGAGAGTTGGGCCGACACAACTTGCTTCCTCCAAACACCCTTCTAACTTGTTAATGTATATGCCAAAAAGGATAGGGGACAAGGGACAACCTTGCTTGACTCCAATATTGAATTTAATTTCTTTCGACCAACCCTTAGTGTTCTTAAACTTAGAAATAACGTTCTCATATAACCTTATAGCAGTAGTCCTCAACTCGAAAGGCACTTTTATCTCTTTCAACCTATCCCAAATTTTTTTCTTGGGAATTGTGTCAAAAGCTTTTCTAAAGTCAACAAAACAACACAAAAGATTGGTTTTAGTATTGCAGAACTCATCTGCAATGATCATGAGGGTAGCAAGATGGTCCATAATTGAATGATATCTCATAAACCTGGTATGGCCTTTAGCTCTTTTACTGTGAATTTCTAGCTAAAGGCTAATCTTTTTTTTTTCCAAAATAATTCCATATAGCTTGGCTAAAATCAGGTTAATCATAATGGTCCTATAATTAGAGGGAATGTTTCTATCCCCATTTTTAAAAATAGGTGCAATGAGGCTTTGGGTCCAGGGTTTATGGAAGCCCTGCTTGACTCGTAAATTGAAGAGCTTGTGTATGTGAGGGATGATGATAGGCCCTTCGATTTTAAAACTTTCAACTTGGTAGTCTTCAATGTCCTTAGATTTCCCATTTGCAAGCCGCGTAACCCCGAACTCTATGTCATCCAAAGAAAAAACTTCATCCTCTGTAGGAACAATATGAATGGTTTACATGACATGAGGGAACTCGTAAAGACTTTTAAGGTAAGAATTCCAGTCCCTTAAGGGAATCATATTATTTTCTTTAGTATTTTGAATTAGAATTTTCCTTTAGAACTTCTTAAGATCAAGCTTAGATAGGTGTAAAAGCCACTCTTGCCTTTTATTTATAGAGTACATTTTTTTCCTATTAATTGATGATTTGTACGTACTGATCTTATCGAGTTTTATGGACTCATTAGACGCATCCCTAATGAATTTCCTAGCAATTTTACATTCTTTATCATACCAAGGGTTGGTTGTTCTATTATTCTTTTTACATGTCACCTCGAAAGAGAACTTGTTAATAGAAGTGGCAAGGGTAGTTGTAAAATTATGATAGAGGTCTTCAATGTTTTCCTTATAAGTTAGCAGATGTAATTCGCTATTTAAATCATTTGAGAAAATGTCAACTTTACTTTTGTCAAAAAACTTTCCTTTGATTATTAGAATTTTCTTCAATGGTGCTCCTATGCATGGCAAAGTTTAGAGTTAGGGTTAAAGCTCTATGATCAAAGTTGGGTTCATTGTCATTTAAAAGGTCAAAAATTACTATTTGGTTGGAAACAGGGATATGAGATATCACATAATCCACGACACTACTACCTAGACCATGAATACAAGTCATTTGGTTGGAGTTTGGACACTTCATTACTCCATTGCAAATTATAAGGTCTTGAGAAATGTGGAACTTGACTAGCTCAGTACCAAACAGATTCTCAGTTAGGTCTTCAAAACTTCTTTTGTAGATATTAGCTAAAACAAGGTCCTCATCTAGCCATAAAGGATTATGGTTGGAATCATTGCTTAAAATAATAGCTTGGTTAGTTGTAGTTCTAGCTTTAAAGTCTCCTAGTAGGAGGATATCACCTTCATTTCTCAAACTATAAATATCTTGTTCTAAAGTATTATAGGGACAATTTCTATCTAGATTATTTTTCTTATAAAAAGTAGAATTAATAGGTGCAAAATAACAAATTGCTATATACATCTTCTTATCATCGATGTCTGAAATTTCTATCCAAATGTATTGATTGAGAGGGTCGATCTTATGAAGTTGAATGTGAGGAGAAATACTCTTTCTAATATAACAGACTATGCCTGATATTCCTCTACGGTATGACTTTTTTGTTCCATGACAACCACAAGAAAAATCCTTCTATGTTAGGGACATTAGACTCTTCATGCTCCCATGTTTCAACTAGACAAAAAATATCAATATCCCTCGGGATCCAACTTAACATAGGACCTCTTTGCCATGGAAAGCCACGACAATTCCAAAAAAGGATCCCAAGTGTCCCAAAATCCTATTTATTGTTATCCTTCTGGTCTCTATCCCTAACAATAGTTTTTTGATTTCTAATTATTGCCAATTTTCCTTCTTTCTTGGCTTCTTTTACCTTTTGAAATTCCTTCCTTAATTTGGCTTGGTCTTTAGGAATGAGGTCTTCATTTATAAATAGTCCTAACCCTTTTAAGCTTAGAGATTTGTTGAGTATGTTATATTTATGGTTAGTACAACTTACTTTGACACGAATCAACTTATCTTTATGTTCAATTATTTTTCCTATACTCTTTCCTTCTACGAGGTAAGTTGTTTGAATTTCTAATTTATTTTTTAGTTCTTCTTTTACTATTGTTAGTGTATCCTCCTCTTGTAGTTCTTTAATACCAAAAATTATGAGGTTCAAGGCTCTTTTATTATGCTCATGATCCAATTCGATTAGCTTATTCATTTCCTCTTTGATGAGATTCATATCCAATTTGTTTTCCAGACTAGTTAGGGACAAATTGTTGGTTAGTTTTTATTTTAGCTCTTTAATCCTATCTCTCAAGTTGTGATTTTCTTCAACCTCTCCTTCTTGGGTTGGTTGTTTTTGTTTCTTCATTACTTGCATTCTAGCTTTCATTGTCTGCAATTGACTCTTAAACCCTACTAATCTATTATCTATCTGTGTTTGAATCGTATCTTCGAAAAGTCTATTTTTTTTTTATCAATCATTGCCTCAAACTCTATTTGGAGTTTTACTTCTCTTTCTTCACTCCTTTTTTCTAATGATTCTAAGTCTATTTGGAGTTTTGCATCTCTTTCTTCTCTCATTTTTCCTAATAATTCTATATATATATATATATATATTAATGCAAAATATTCATGACATATATTTGAATTTTTGGATGAAAATTGCACTTTTTATAAATTTATTATTAATAATAATAATCTATTTTTAAGGTCATCAATTTGATTGTTAAAGTCTACATATGAGAAACACATGTTATTTATCATTAGACCCACTCAAATTGTATTACACTCATTGTTCTTATTATATATATATATTTTTTTAAGAAAAAATCTGTGGGAAACCTTCAAGTCAATGTAGATCAAAGCATCTAACTATGTAGGCAACTAACTCTAGGAATTGAACCCAACACTCTCTTTTGAAACTCAAAGCACTCAACCACTAATACACCAATACTATTTTTCACTTAACTTTCACTTTCATCTTAAATAATTTTAAAACTTATTTTAGTTAATTAAAAATTAACACTAAATATCATATAGTGATGAGCGCATAACTATAATATAAAATATTAATTACACTAACAATTCATTGTTTATTCAACTTTAATATGTAGTAATATTGACTTGAATTAAATTATATATG
>ML788365.1:878880-943813 GCA_009831015.1 Picea engelmannii
CTATAAGCAAGGAAGGTGAGGTGGGTAAGGGGTTATGTGCATCAAGTATCTTGCTTCTAACCAGTTGGTCGTCGTATTAATATATGTATTTTGCAATTAGTTTATGTGGTTGTTGTTTGATAGAGTTTGCTTTGTGCATAGTGCGGTTAGCTCTGTTGTGTTGCTGGTTTTTCCACAAGCAAGTCAATTCAAGTCGGGGTTGTTTTAGAGATTGTGTAGGCCGAAAATAGTCAAAGGTGATTAGGGAAAGAATGTGTTCTATTTTGATGTTGTGTTGTTCTTTGATAGTTTGTCTGGTTGTTGTTTGATAGAGGTTGCTTTGTGCATAGTGCAGTTTCTTTTGTTGTGTTGTTGGTTTTTCCAGGAGCAAGTCAAGTGGGTGGGGGGTTGTCACAGAGACTGTGTAATACGAAGGCATTCAAAGGTGAGCATGGAGAAAGGATGTGTTGTTTTGAGGTTGCATTGTTTACTTTTTTGGGGGGGTTTCTTAATGGGTTTATCTACTACATCATCTGTTATTGTTCAGAGAGACGGGGCTATTTTGGATTTGCAAGTGCAGGAAGTGGTGAGTTGCAAGAGTTCTAATTTTGTGGTTGTGGAAATGTGCATCATAGTGTAAGAAATAATGTGCATTGTATGCTATATGTCAGGGAAAATTAGGTCATGATTGTTATTTTGTGGTTCCCTATTGTCGGCATGTATTTTTCATCTTGTTTTGTAGTTAATTGATACTATGGAGATGGTGCGGGTGTAGAGTTAGGGAGAAATGCATTATTTTGCATGTGCTATATAGAAATGTTGTTTTTAGGTTGGTACATTGCACTGTGTTGCATATGTTTTCTTTTTGTTGGGGGTTTGATTATAGTATAGGAAGATATAGTTTAGAAAAATGGGCATTTTGTTGATCCAAAAATGGATAGAACCTATACAACACTTGATTTGAAAAATATCACTAAGTTCAATACCACTTTCTTATTCCAAAATATTTTATTGATAGTGCTTATGACATGGAGTTGGCTTATCTTACTCAAACAAACACTTTAACTTATTATCATAACTTGCATAATCCATCTTACATAAACAAATTTCGAATCACTTTATTAATGCTCAAATGCTTCAAGTACAATAGAAGTAATTTACAATAAAAGAGTTGAAGATGCCTTTCAAATATGTTGCTCTAACGCAGAAAATGACATCACCCTTGCATTCCTCTCGAAGAACTGGGAAAAACGAGTATAAAGTCGGTTATATTCTGCTTACAATGCCCCATAATCCCCTTGGCACGCAAAATAGTACAATGACCTTTTGTTGCTTTGCTCAAATGTAGAAACATGGTGCATTGTTGAATTCCTGACAAAAATCGTGCAAAATTGATATAAAATACTTGACATTTTGTCAAGGCGACCCTCGACATGCTTTATGGTGTAGCCTTGTACCCTTGGCATGCTTTACGAGACTAAATCTACATAGAAATGTGTGTGAAACAAAAAAAAATGTGTGTGAAACAAAAAAAAATGTGTGTTCTGCCTTGGGGTGCGCACCATTAAATAGGGCACCCCTCTAACCTTCTTCCTGAAATTCATGGCTGGCATTAATTACAAGTATAGTGGTTCTTTTTAACAAACCTTATCCATGGCATGTTAGCTAGTGAAGGTTGTTTACATCGTTTGCATGCTTGGTGGGTTGTGGGTTATATTCCCACCAGCCACAAGTTTTATACTATATATAACATGGCGTATAGTTGAAAACCTCTGAATTTTTGGGCATACAGTTTTATTGTTACATTGTGATTATAATATTATATATAGTATATAGTTGTTAAAACTATATACTATATATAATATATGTTCTAACATATCCGTTGACACTATGTACTATCCCCTTCGCAGAATTTGGATTGTGGTCATGTGGTATACATATGAACCAGGGGTTGGGGGCTAGCCCTCGACCCCTTTCCCCCTTCATATTAAGCATTACATAAAATTAAATATAATAATTGCCATATCATGGTTAAGATCTAAGTAATGGTGTGCTGGAAATGGATTTTATGTTAAGTCTTTGGTGGCTATGGAGGTCATGGGGTCGATTCGCATGGACTCCATAGTAATTTTACCATATGAAACCATTATTGGCCAATGAGGGGTTGCCACATGACAACTTCTCATTGGCTAAAATTTACCACTTGTCATTAAATAACTGGACCACTTGGATGTCAACTCAGCTATAAAACCATTACTGGCCAATGAGGGGTTGCCACACGACAACCTCTCTTTGGCTAACATTTACCACTTGTCATTAAATAACTGGACCACTTGGATGTCAACTCAACTACTGATGAATCTTCCACGTCATTTGTTGTGTCATGTCCCTGTATTATGCCACATGTCACCCTATAGATGCCACTTGTCAACCTGTGAGCCTGCCACATGTCTCTTCAGGGTTGACTTTTGCCCTAATTGACCTGAACTTTGACTAGCCATAACTTTTTCATACAGACTATGTTTGACTTGTCGTTTGCACAGTTGGAAATATGATGTCGAGCTCTTCGCAGTATTGTCCTTTTCTCAAACTTTTGAGACGGTCAAATTTTTAGCTTTTCTTACCCTTTTTGGATCTCTGTGAGTGTTCTGGATCCTCCTAGACCTCTGTGAGCGTTCCTGGATCATTTGCACTATGCCTGGAGGATTTTTTTGTGATCATATGGTGACACTCGGTGCAACTATGTCTTCCGCATCTCGGCAGTGGCAGATGAATATCGCTGACACTGGTAGTGTTGGATATTTTCAATGCTTATGCAGAGAATTCATGTCAGGTCTTTTTGTGTAGTCGACTTGTATTTTTCATCTTGTTTTGCAGTTGATTGATGCTATGGAGATAGTGCGGGTATAAAGTTAGGGATCAATGCATTATTTTGCATGTGTTCTACAACAATGTTGTTTTTAGGTTGGTGCATTGCATTGTGTTCCATCTATTCTCCTTTTGTTGGGGATTTCATTGTAGTATAGGTAGATATAGTTAAGAAAGATGAGCATTTTGCAGTTTTCCCGAAGGTTTTTGCTATGGATATATGGCGACATTTTGTGTGGCTATGTCTTGCGCATCTTGGCAATGGAAAATTGGTATCATTGACACATCCAATGCTGTGTATTTTCAATACTTGTGTGGAGAATTCATGTCAGTTATGGTCATGGTGTCTCGTGCATCTGCACAACAAATTATAGTAGTGGATGTGATTTGGACGATATTCCAACGATTTGTGATAGGTTGATTTTGACGGATTTGCAAACAAATGGCAGTCATTTACAACTTTTGTGTTATGCGAGAAGCATAGTTGTGCGGAGGGCGGAGATATGGCTATTCAAAAATCTACGTCCAACCTCAAAAGTGGGAAAGTAAAAAGGCTTGTGACAAGCAGATTGTTCAAATAGCTCATAGACTTGGGATTACGATAAGTTGAAGAGCAGGATGCCAATTTGCTAAAATTCCTTTTACACATATCGAATACCTTTCTAATAGAAATAGCCATAATAAAAAACCATCGAGAAGTTTACAGATAGGAAACACATTTGCTTTCCACTACTTCTAGATGTGTCATGTTTGCTCCTAAATCGAACCAAATAAATCAATAATATATTTTGCAAATTACGTTGCTTGTCACAATGACGAATGTGAAACTATTGGAAATGTTGAGGTGCGGGAGGATGACCTGTGGAGGTTCTTGTCACGAGGCTTAGAATCAGACTGTGTTAAGTACACCAAGTATGGTTGTGCGGGGTGCACGAGGATTGTAGAATTTCGAGGCTTGCATTGAGAATTCATGCAACTTATGGTCTGGCATTGGAAAAGTTGGTTGCATAGAGACTTGTGCAATTGGCAGAGCAATGCCATCAACACTTCTGCATAGGTGTATGCTACGCAGAGTCGATACTTTGTATATTTAGCACTTGGTCTATATTCAAATCTTGTGTGTAGAACTTATATGTCTTCCCTTTATGCATTGTCGTAGTTGTACATCTGGCATCATGTTTGATTGTGTGTGCTCTATGCATAGTGCAACTACTTGGTTTCATTCATATTTTCATTGGCATTGGTGTAGTGTTTAAGAAAACCAGTTCTCTCTTATCAGTTGTATTTTTGAATAAAATGGTTGAACAAGATATTCTTTATTTGCATCATACAAAAAATGCCTTTTTTTTACTTGCTTATTTTCCAAAGATAAATGGGTCGTAGATATGTCATTGCATCAAGGCCAATAGTAGGATTGACATCGGTCAAAATTTATTTTACACATATATCGATTACCTTTCGAATAACAATAGCAATAATAAAAAACCATCAAGCAATGTATAGATAAGCAACACATTTGATTTGCAATGCTTCCAGATGGGTTTGGTTCCCTCTTGAATCGGAGCAAATGAATTTACAGTAAATTAGGCATCTATATTAAAAATTATATCGCTTGTCACAATCAACGATGCAAAACTATTGGAAATGCAAAAGCGTGGAAGTGTAGCAATGTGGGAGGGTGGTCGGTGAGGGTTCTCTGCACAAGACTTAAAAAATAGACTGTATTAAGTGAACCAAGTATAAATATGAACATATGACAACACTTCATGCAACGATTTCTAGCACAGGTTGGAAGTGGCAGAGGATTATGGCTAAAACAACCAACACTGTGTATTTTCATTTCTTGCGTAGAGAATTCATGGTGGTTATTATTGTGCAGTTTGACACCTGCTATTGCAAAATCTATGTCCAACATTGAAAGTGGCCAAATAAAAATGCTTTTGTCTAGAAAATTATGGAAAGAAATAGATCGCAGAACTGGAATTACCCCAAATCCAAGGGCAAGATGCCAATTAGCTAAAATGTCTTTTAGACATATATCAACTACCTTTCGAATAGGAGTAAGCATAATAAAAAACCATCGAGCAGTTTATGGATAGGCATTGCATTTGCTTGGAACTGTTTCCATATGTGTGGCCTTTCTTCCTAAAGGGGGGCCAATGAATTTAACATAGATTAGTGACCTAATTTACGAATTGCATCGCTTGTCACAATGACAGATGCAGGAATATTGGAAATGAAGAATTACGAAGGTATAGCAAGGCGTGAGGATATTTGTTGTAGGTTCTTCACACAAGGCTTGAAAATAGAGGGTCTTAAGTACACCAAGTATAGTTGTGCGAATTGGATGGGATTCAAAATAAACTGAGAAAATGCTTGTTCTATTTTAAGTTCTTGTGCAAGATTCTAGAGTTTGAAGTCTTGCACTGAGAATTCATGTCGCTTATAGTTTTGCATTTGCAAAGTTGGTTGCATAGACACTTGTACGATTGGAAGAGCGATGTCATCAGTACTTACGCATAAGTGTATACTGCACAGAGGGGATGCTTTGTCTATTTAGCACTTGGTCTATATTCAAATATTGTACAGAGAACGGTTGTGTCTGTTCTTTCCACATTGTCATAGGTTTGCATCTCGCATCACGTTTGATAGTCTGTTCTTTATGCATAATACAATTACTTGGTTTATTCAATTTAACATTGGCATTTGCTTTGTAGTGATTTCTAGACACATGGCATTTTCTGCTAAAATGGAGCAAATCAATTTAACATAAATGAGTGAGATATATAGCAAATTGCATCACTTGTCACAATCAGGGATGTGGAACTATTTGAAGCACGAAGGCACATAAGTGTAGCAATCTGACACGATGACCAATGTGTGTTCACCGCACAAAGCTTAAAAATAGACCATCTTAGGTAAACCAAGTATAGGTATGAACATGTGGCAAAACTCGGTACACGCATATGTTGGGAACTTTGGCAGTGGCAGAGGAATATCGCTAGGACAACGAGTATCGTGTATTTTCAATGCTTGTGCATAGAATTCGTGCGGCTTGTTACCGTGTAGTTTCGCACTAGTTGTTGCAAAACCTTCGTCCAACCTCAAAAGTAGAAAAGTAAGAAGGATTTTGACTAGCAAAGTATCCAAGAAAAATAAATCACAGACCTAACATTACCTGAAAACCAACAACGATATGTGAGTATGCTAAATTGTGTTTTACACATATATCGGTTAGATTGTTGAGTAGTTTACAAATAAGCAACACATTTGCTTCGCGTTGCTTCTAGATGCATCACCTTTCCTCCTAGTGTGTGGCCTTTATTGATAGTGTGTGCTATAATCATAGTATGGTTACTTGATTTTATTCAAACTTACATTGGCATTTGTGTGGTGTTTAAGAAAAAACAATTCTCTTTTATCAATTGTGTTACTAGATCAGATGGTTGAATGAAATATTCTTGATATGTATCATATATGCAAAAATAAAATTAGTGCTTCATTGTTATTTTTCTTTTTCAGGGGTGGGTCAAGTTGGTCAAGAGATATCTCAAAAACTATATATATGGAAAAGGAATCAAAGATAAACATAGACAAAAACAAGGTATGTTGTTTCGAGACTGTTTGTTTCGAAACATGTAGTTACTAGATGCCATATCCATGGCTTGAGCATCATCTGAATGACATAAACTAAGGTGAAAAAAAAAATGTTTTCATATTCTTGTTCCATATTTAGGAAGTTCTTGTTTAGTTAATTACCTTTTTTTCGAGGAAACTGATGAAACTTGTCGTTTTTCATTTGGAGATTTTATAAGTGCATTGAAAATCAAGCTTAAATTAACTATGGAAACTTCATGGTGTAACATTAGACTAAACCAACAATTATTTATGTGTTGGATCAAGAAATTGTGTGGAGCATCGCAAGTAGCTGATATAGCAGATATTCTGGTAGCAGAGAAAATAAAATATCAACAATTTGCATTGTGTTTTCATCTCATTGCCATCAATATGCATTGTTGTTTGGATTGTTCGATGTGCATTGCATCGAAACAACCATCAATGTTAAAAAGGGCAATAGGGCAAAGAAAGAAACATGGAACAAGAGCTGCAAAGGTGTGTTTTTCTAATTTCATTGGTGTACTATCCATTTGTTGTTCCTTGACATTGTGTATTTCATGCAATTTTGACATAAGGGTTTATTTGTGTGTTCATTGAGTTTGGTTTATTTCTTTCACATGAAAATGAAATAGAGCAATTGCAGGAGAGAAACAAGTGACAAGCAATGCATGAGAAGAAACTAAAAAACAATGTCCCAAGAGAAGGTATGCATGTAACAATTAGACAAGCAACAACCTTTTTTCTTTGGTAACTTATATGCAGATGCAACGATATATATTGGTACTATATAGTAATGTGTATAATCGAAAGTGCATATTGCATCTCTGGTTATCATGTCGGTAGTGATTTCGACATCCAATGTTTTTCAAGATTTGATGTCCACAACTACAAGTTATGTGCATATTGAATGTTTTGTGGCGAAGTGAACAAATTGTCACCAGAGACTATCTGGGAATTACACAGAGGTGCCAACCCTCTGTCAAATGTGAATGGATAATGTGTTGGTTGGAAGTGCATTGACGAAGTAAAAAACATATAACATTAAAATAGATAACCATTGATATTAGGAAAGACACGCTAGATTGCAAAACAAAATCAAAATTTGGATTATTTTCATTTGAAAAGAACGATATATACAAAGGAACATTGGTACATTTCATAGAATTATACTATGTACTTTGCTCATTTCAGCAATGGTTGCATGGCTCTAGGGCATGGATTTTGTGTTGTTATTATGTACTTGCCATGTCATTTAAGACTTATTTGTTAACACCATTTCTTGATGCAGTTGGTGTTATAGTGCAACAAGAAGAGAAAGTGAGGATAATGTTGACATCTCATGCACGATGGCTTGTTTCTCCATAAATTGAAATCTATTACAAACTTCTAGCTCTAAGATTCAATAGTTAGAAAGTTTTGCACACTACTGGCTTGGTGGTGGTCGATTGATGTCATGTTGGGAGATCATAAATATGCTATGTTGAATTGTGTGCGTTGTGGTTGGATACCCGCACATTGCTTGAGTAAGTGTAAAACATATGTCTAGGTTGTTGTTGCAGTGCCATACAACTTTTGGAATGATTAAGTTCAACCCAGAAGTAGAAGCTCGATTTGGTGTGCATTTGTCCGGGCTAATGACATCTCTTTACTTTGGCTTCATATGGACAAGCGAGGTGTGGGCGTGCTTCATCATGTATTCAAAAAATTTAAGCAGTGGATGGTCCAAGTTCTGCCACTAGAACTTTGTCTAGTTACTCGAGCACTTTCAAATCGTACAGATGGGGTGATTGTTGCAACAAACAAGCCCAACATCATCCTCTTGTCTGGATCCATTTAGTTGATAGCCAAGAAGAGGAGGAAAATTGCAGTCGATGGAGGGGGCATTCTGCAGAATGCATATGTTGGGTTCAACAAAGGTATTGATCCATGGAAATACGCACAACAGATGTTGACAGAGAGAACTATTGAACCGTGGGAGATTTGAAGCATAATTCAAGCAACTATTTAGCAAGGCTAAAAATCTTGATCATCGACGGTATGTTGGGTTCCCTTCCCAACAGTTTCCTTCTTAGTGCATGTCACCGTGAGAATGAGATCGTCAGACTGCAAGTGATCTACATGAACTGTTGCCTGTAGTAAATCCCATGTTTTCTAAGAGAAGCCATGGATGTGGGGACTTTGCAGTTGATGTAGGATTCTTGAAATAAATAAACATGGTAGTTGGGTGGCTAGTAAAACTGCTCAATTGATAACTAGTGGTATCTTTATTCATGGATAAATGCAAATTGGCTAGAAATACTATGGCTCTAGCAGGTGGTATAAATAGTTCAAAAGACAGTCGAAAATTGTCACGGTGATGTGCCTATTTTCGGGTAGGCTCCATGCATCAATGTTCATGTACTAATACATTGAAATTTAGATATAGGTTCCTTTGATGATGTATGCAGTGCCAAAGACTCGTCGTACTTCTAGTGGCCTTTGTCCACTGTCGGGTAATAACTATATGGGCATCTTGTACATGTGATCTGACTATACCAGATTGCTTGACGCTTCAATAGTGTGAAATTCTCTGTAGTGATTATGTTGCATGTGCGAGAGTGTCTCCATTTCCAGTGTCCTATGTACTGCCCATGTCTTCATGTGTAATATGATATCTGCAAATATGCTAACCTGACATGTTTTCTTGTAAATGGCTAGGTAAAGAAGCTTTTGACAACAAGTTTTCTAAGAGATGGTTACATCTTGATTTATTGCATCATTTGCATGGGTGATGTGCACAACCTCAATACTAGTCATCAATTTATAGTACTTGTCATCTTGTAGCTTTCTCTAAGTTAATGTTCATGTCATATCGTTCAAGTTTAGTAAAGAATTTTTTCCTCTAAATTTTCGCTTAAGAAACATTGTTACTGTAATATGTGTTGCATATGTTATTCCCACAACAATCTTTTTTTTTTTTTTTCTATCTATTGTAGGCTTGTTTCTTTAAATGCATTTTGATAAACCTAAAAGTTATCAATAGTACATTATGGAGGTCATATTGCTTTAAGGCCAGGTGCATAGGGCATATTTACTAACATGTTCTTTCTAGACTTTAGTTAGTCACAAAATACGGGAAATGATTAATAGAAAACATTGTGTATTTACTAACATGTGCTTTTTGGACCTAAGTTAGTCATGAAATACGGGGAGTGATTAATAGAAAGCATTGGAAAGCTGATAAACAACCTCAACATTTACTTCGCACAAGTTCTAATTAGCCTTTGTTTTTCGCAAACCAAAGTGCCATAAATCATTCAGTCATCATGCAAATTACCTAGATGTCAGAGTGCCTGGTTGTTAGAGTTCCATAGCGTTATGCAACCGTTATGTCATTGATTGATAATTGCTAATGCATTTCAACTACGGGATCTGGGTCAAAGTGTTGTGTAAATGCATATACATCTTCTAGCAGAAAATTAAAAGTTTTTCACAGTGGATAATGTTATGTGTCAATGTTCATAACAAAGTCTATTGCACTTGGAAAATCTTTTACATTTGTAGGCATTTTGACAGTTTAATCTTGTACACGTTGTTAACAATTTTGTAATGCTATGTGGCATATCATGTGAAATGTGATTTTGTGACTTGCATAGT
Organism: Picea engelmannii; assembly: GCA_009831015.1. Taxonomy (NCBI): domain Eukaryota; kingdom Viridiplantae; phylum Streptophyta; class Pinopsida; order Pinales; family Pinaceae; genus Picea; species Picea engelmannii. Next base: position 888,982 of record ML788365.1, read on the forward strand.
TGATGTGCATCTGTCCTACGAAAAAAACATAAACATGTCTATATCTCAATTTAAACATAGTATAAAATATATTCTATGTGCTATGCATTCATGTATTTATTGTTTCAAGCAAGAGAAGTTGGGCAAATCATGGAAGTATTAGTTGTTGAACAACTGAGAGGGGGGGGTGAATCAATTGTCACTGTGCTTAAACAATTATGCCCATTTTAAACTCTTTACAAAACACTTAATGATGATCAGAATAATGCAGGGAAGTAAGCAATACAATATTCAACATCAATCACACACATGAAATATACAGAGACAGACATTTCCTGAGGAAACCCATAAAGGGAAAAAACCTCTTCTTCTTGATATGATAAGTAGTCTTTATTTTCTGTACATTATCATTCTTATGAACACCAACTCCTTTTGAGGCTACCACCTCTATTTTACAAGCAACAATTTGCTTAGAGCACCAACTCTCTGATTTCTCGAGCACCCACTAGAAGGAAGCACCAACTCCCTGAGTGTTCCAACACCAACTGGATGGAAGCACCAAATTCCAGTCACACAGGCACCAACCTGTATAACAGAGAACCATAGTTCACCCTTGCACCACCCTACCACCCTGATTTTTCTGGTTGCAACCAGATGGAAGCTTCAACTCCCTGTGTTCAAGCACTCACTTGAAACTCTGACGACAACAGTCCTCCCTAGCACCACCCTACCACCTTGAAATATAAATCTTTGCTTATTGAAATTTATTATAGTGATACAGTGTTCATCAATGGCTTACCAGTCTAATCATTGTTTTGCTACACTTCTCTGCTCTATCTGCATTAGTTTCCTCCTGCTCACTCCTTTGCGGTTACTGTTCTTCTGCATTTTATGCTTTGTGTACCATGTCCATTCTATGTGCTATGCCTCCACATGCTCTTCACTACGCCATTGTTCTGCTCTTCAGGTTGTTCATTGCGTCTCATCCTCCCCACAACGTGGCTTCCAATCAAATCAACACCCTCTTCTCTGTTCTGCATATCTTTTACACACCGAGTCCTCTACATGATAATCATAGAAACTCTTCATCTTCTCTGGCGGTTATGTTGAATGTGTTCATCATCAGAGGTTATTTTCCTAAGATTCCTCGACTTCTCTGGCAGTTGCAACTCTTCGTCTTCTCTGTCAGTTACAACCAGCTGTCTTTGGCTTCTTTGGCTTCTAAGTCTCTTCCTTCATGTGACCACCGGTGGTGACCAAACGCCTATTCAAAAGGTGCTTCCTGATCTCGGTCTAGTGAGCGCTAGATCCGTTTCACGATATGACCTTGGGTTATGAAATTCACGTGACCACGCGATTGCGGGCGCGTCCATAGGCGGTTTGAGGGAAACCTGCTTTTCGCCCCACAATTCACTACGAGCCTCCACACGTCCTTTCTAAAAAATCGTGGTTTCGATTGCGGCCTGCTCAAGAAAAATTAAGACCCGAGCATGTTTTGGCCCCGCAATGCGATGGGACCGTTGATCTCATGATCTTGACGGTGCTCCTCGATCAACGGCTCTGATCTATTGTCTTTTCCTGCCTTCTTTCCTTCATCCACGCACGATCCTTAGTCTCAACGACCAAGTGACATGTGGTCCTCCAAACCAATGGACGAGATCAATTTCGCCTTTCGGGCTTCGAGAGTCTCGATTCTCAAACTCCGCTTGCTCCCAGAGCATTTCACCCGGAGTCCGCGATCTAACGACATGTGGTCTTCTTGAATCAATGGTCATAATCCCTTTGGGTATTCGGGGTTCGTAAATCTCAACTTTCCAACCTTTCAACCTTCCTTTGCTTTTTCCCAGAGCTGACAATCCACTGACGTGTGTCCTTTTCGGACCAACGGTAACAATCCCTTCGGGTATTCAGGGTTAGAAAATATTAAATTTCCAACCTTTCTCCTTCGTGTTTTCCTAGAGTAGTTTCACCCGGAGTTCATGATTCGTTGACATGTACCCTCCTGCAAGATCAACGATCATAAGTGACTTCGACACTTCGGGCCTTTAGGCTGATCGTTGCTTCATTCTCCTCTGGAGTTGTCACCTGTTGAATAAGTCATAGGCGGTGGAGACCACTTGTTGTCGATTAGCACTTCCACTCACACTGTCCTTCCATTATACTAGATCAACGGTTGATGATGCACCCAAAAAGTTCTTCAGATCGGATGACTTATGTCCACTTCGAGACTTCAAAACTTTGGGCAAGTGATGGTTGTAAAGCTCCCAAAGTAAAACTCTTGGAGTGACGTCACTTACTTATGTCACTTGATGATGTGTCATGAGCCTAGTAGTTTCCACGTGTCACTCAAATTTGTGATTTTCACATACCTGAAATGTCGAATCAACTTGACACTTGTCATTGTCTGATTGTGCCACGTGTCCTTGCTGACGTAATCTTACTGACGTGGATCCTTATTCACTTTGGCCTTTGGGACTTTGGGTATTTCGACTTTTCAAGTTGCCAATTCTTCTGAAGTGAGAATCCCCGAACAATAACCTCCTCGCAACTTTTAGACCCGAATTAAATGTTGTTCGTCAATCATGTTCTTAGATTGACAGTTCGATCTTTCTGCGATGTTGCTTTTCTAGCTTATCCTGTCCTTCCACTTTAAAATTATCTGACGGCTGACGTTTACTCTGGCTCTCAGACTCTCCGGACTTCGGGGATTTCAGATCTCAAACTGAAAATTCTCGAAGTGATTTGCTCCAGAGTTGTGGACCGTGTGCCACCTGTCAATCTTGACGTGGACGATCCCTGTTTACTTCGAGACTTCGAGACTTTGACAAGTCTGCTCTCCTACGTTGATCCAATGGCTTAACCTTCATGTATTTATTTTTAGATCCAATGACTGTTGATCCTTGAGGCTTAGATCCAACAGATCAGATTTGTACTTTGCCTCTGCGCTTCCTCTAGTCACTGAACGTTCATCTAACGATCATCGGGTATTTGGGATTGGTGATCCAATGACCATTGTCTCTCTTCCTCCTGAGCTTATGATCTCTCTGACTTAGAAGGTTTGGTTTGTTTTTGTTCATGCCATTAATGACAAGCACACTCTTCCTATAAAATATGCCAACAATCTCCCCCTTCAGCATTGATGGAAACCCTGAAAGGTTGCACTATTCTGCTTGGACCTCCAATTGTAGCATCTAGACAACATCTTTTCTCCCCCATTGACATCAATGTCAAAGAAAACAGGCTCCCCTTGAGTTGTTGCAACACTTTTCTGAGGTGTCATATATTCAACCAATACATACTCCCCCCAACAGGATGGACTATTTAGCTTGATAACGAGGTCACACCCAACTTCTGGCATAGATACTCAATCTGAGCTTTTGCAAGCGGTTTAGTGAAGATATCATCAATATGATCTTTGGATGGAATATAACGCAAAGAAACAATAGTGTTGGTCACCTGTTCCCTCAAGAAGTGATACTTGATGGGTATATGCTTGGTCTTTGAGTGACATACATGGTTCTTTGACACACTAATTGCACTGGTATTATCATAATGAATTGGGATCGGTGCAGTCTATTTTACCTCCAAGTCTGCAAGTGTCTGAATCATCCACAATACTTGGGTACAACAAATGGCAGCTGCAATGTATTCAACTTTTGTAGTTGATAAGGAGATGGAACCTTGCTTCTTTCTCAACCATGCTACAAGGGAATATCCTAAGAAGAATGCACCTCCACTCGTGCTTTTCCTTTCATCCACGCAGTTAGCCCAATCAACATCTGAATAGACTGATAGTTGAAAATTCTGATTCCTAGGATTCCATAGGCCATAGTTCATTGTTCCTTTCAAGTATCTAAATATTCTTTTGACAACTAACAAATGACTCTGTTTAGGTGCAACCTAATACCTTCCTACCATTCCAACAACATGCATTATGTCTGGATGGGATGCTGTGATGTACAATAGGCTACCTATCATAGACCGAAATGAACTCTGGTCAACATCAGGTGAGTCATCATCCTTGCTTAACTTGTATCCAGTCACTATAGGTGTGTTCATAGGTGTAGAGTCTTCCATTTGAAACCTTTTCAACATTTCTCTTAGATATTTCTCCTGAGAAAGAAATATTCCTTCAGACTTCTGAGTAATTTATAGACCAAGAAAAAATGACAGTTCCCCTATCATAGACATTTCAAATTCAGACTGCATAGCAAAAGAAAACCATTGTACCAATGAGGCATTATTGCTTCCGAAGATGATTTCATATACATAGACCAACATAATGACCAAATCATTACCCTCTATTTTGATATATAGATTGTTGTCAATTGTTCCTCTCTTGAACCCTTTGTCTTGAAGATACTTATCAAGTCTATAATACCAGGCACGAGGAGCTTGTTTCAACCCATATAAGGCTTTCTTCAACTTGCAGACAAAGTCAGGGTTATCTGACGGTTGGAAACCCTCTGGTTGTTCCATATATACTTCTTCTTCTAGATCTCCATTTAGAAAAGATGACTTGACATCCATTTGATAGACTTTAAACTGTTTATGACACGCATAGGCAAGAAACATTATGATAGCTTCTAATCTTGCTATGGGTGCAAATGTTTCATCAAAATCTAGTCCTTCTATTTGAGCATATCCTTTGCAGACCAATCTAGCCTTATTTTTTACAATATTTCCTTGCTCATTCATCTTATTTTTGTAGACCCATTTTGATCCTATTACATTTTTATTTGTTGGCCTAGGAACGAGTTCCCAAGTGCCATTCTTTTCAATCTGGTCCAGTTCCTTATTCATTGATTTTAACCAATTCACGTCTTTACTGGATTCATTAAAGTTCTTGGGTTCCACCATGGATATGAAAGCTATATGTGATTGCTCGGTGTCTTTGATTATCCTTCTCCTCATTTGTACACCTTTGTCTTTCTCACAAATTATCTTACTTTCAGGATGATTCTTTTGAGTAATTCTGGAGGAAGGATTTGATGTTGATTGTTGTCCTGACTCTTCTTGTCTGGGTATCTCTTCTCCATCTAATTCTTGGACATGTTCATCTTCAGTTTCAGCTATGTCCTCCGTAATAGACTCAATATTGCTCACCTCTTTTACTGGGACTCCTTCATCAACCTTTGAATCAATGCAATCAACTAATTTATGCAATCTTTTATTAAAGCATCTATATCCTTTACTATTGGTAGCATATCCTAAGAAGATGCCTTCATTAGCCCTATCATCATACTTGCCAAGGTTTTCATTATTATTCTTTATGTATCACTTACTCCCAAAGACTTTGAAGTGTTTGATTGAAGCAGGTCTTCCATACCATAGTTCATAAGGTGTCTTGTCACTATGTGGTCTGAGGTGGGCTTTGTTAAGAATATGGAATGTTGTGTGTATTGCTTCTACCAAGTAAGTTTGACCAATGCTCTTCTCATTCATCATTGACCTGGACATTTGCTGAAATGTTTTGGTTTGCCTCTCAACTACTCCATTTTGTTGTGGAGTTCCTGGGATTGTGTATTCTCTCTCGATCCCATGTTTATCACATAATTCCTTGAAATCACTTGACATAATTTCTCCTCCTCTGTTTGATCTTACTGCCTTTAACCTGTTGCATGTTTGATTTTCAGTTAAAGCTTTAAATGTTTTAAATTTCTCAAATGCTTCATATTTTTCTTTGAGAAAAGCAACCCAAGTGAGTCTGGAGTAATCATCATTGATCAACATAAAGTAGTTTTCCTTCTCCGTGCCTTCCTGTCTTTATGGTCCACATAAATCCATATGAACTAATTGGAGTGGTTTCTCTGTTGAAGTAGAGCTCTTGGATTTAAACTGTGTCCTGGTTATCTTTCCTACTTAGCAGGGTTTACACACAAAATCTTGTGGCTTTGATATTCTTGGAAGATCTTCTATTGCCTCAAGATTTTTGATCTTGATTAAGTGGTCAAAGTTTATATGTCCAAGTCTCCTATGGAATAACCAACTTTCATCATGTTTTCTTATATGACACTCTTCTCTATCTTATTTTAGCACATATACATTATTATCTATCCTTATGCCTTTAGCCACCACTTGTCCCGAGTTTACAAACTTTATCTTACAATCTTTGGAAGTGAACACCACTTCACATCCTCTATCACACATTTGACTTACACTGGACAAATTATGTTTCAACCCATCTACAAACAGAACATCTTGGGATTTTCCTTTACCATTACTCAAACTCACCATCCCTTTACCCTTGATTTTACCTGATTCATCATTTCCAAAGGTTACATTTCATGTTTTGCTTTTACTTATAGACAAAAACTTATCCTTGTCTCCAGTCATGTGCTTGGAACATCCACTGTCTATATACCAGGGGTCTTTTTGTTTTTGAGCTGAAAGCACTAGACCACATTTTTCACTATCTTTCTTTTTCCATGTGTTGGCATTTATGGCTAAGGGATTTATCCTTGGATCTACCTTGTAATTCTTCAGATGATAGTTTGCATCTTTGTGGCCGAAGTTATGACAGTTATAACATTCGATCTCATTGTTCAATAGGTCAAAGTGATTGGTGCTACGTTGTCTACTCATTGGTTGCTTAGTTGTATGTTGCAAAGATTGTTTATTTCTTGACCTCCTCAGTTGCATGTCTCTAAGTTTAATTTGACAATTTGCAATCTTATGACCAAAATTAGAACAGTAAAAACAGTAACCATGGAAGAAATTTTGGTACCTAAAAGATGGCCTCCTTCTTGGCATTTGTTGCTTCATCTTCTGATATCTTTGTTTTTTATCAGGGATCATCTTGTCTTGATTAACTTTTGGTGGCATAATACTCACATGGTCTGATTGTCTGCTGACCTGGAACTTGATCATATTTACTGGCTCTTTGCTTTCTGGATGTTTGCTGCTTGAACCATTTGCATAACCTAAACCAGTCTTCAACAAGGGAGATCTTTGTTTGCTCAGAATATCATTTAGTTCTGCTAAGGCTTTAATGCTTGGAAGATTTTGGAGATATAATGTTTTAAACTTCTCCATCTCTTTTCTGGTTTTTACTATCTCTTCTTCCAAGGATTCACATCTTGCCTTATTTTCCGATAAATGTTGTTTAAGAATGTATTGTATTTTATTTGCCTCTTCTAAATCCACTTTTAGCAGGGCAAAGTCTTCATCGGGGTTTTTACCATTTTTTCAAACTGCATCAACAATTTTTTTTGTTTTCTCTTCTAAAGTCAGAGTCTTTCAATCTCTTCTAAAGAACTGATTAGTTCACCTTCTATATCAATCACAACTTCTTCATCATTAACATCACTTATTGTGATTTTATTATCATAATCCTCTTTGGCCATAAGCATAAAGTCATTAACCTTATCTTCACAAGAAGAGTCACTATCTGTGTCTTCTTAAGAGTCATCATTGTTTACACATAAACTTTTCTTTTTACCAAATCTCTTGGGTTTTACTTTTTTTCACCTTCAGAATTCTGATCCTGATTCTTGTGTGGACACTTAGATGCAAAGTGACCTATCTTTCCACAGTTAAAACATTTGAAGGGAAACTTGCCTTGGTACTTGCCTGATCCTTTCTTTAGTCTTCTCACAAATTTTGCTTCAATTTCATCAGGCTCAGAATCCTCACTCTTATCTGCTTTAAATGATGCTTCTCTAGAGGTGTGTTTCTCTTTACCTATCCTCATTTCATAAGCAGTCAGAGTTCCTAGAAGTTGGTCAGTAAGCAGAGCTTTTAGATCATTAATTTCTTCTATAGCAAAGACCTTTGGGTTGAACCTATCTGGCAGAGATCTCAAAATTTTATGAACTAAAGATGAGACATCCTCAATTTTTTCACCAAGTCCTATCATTGCATTTACTAGTTCTTCAACTCTCAGAAAGTACTTCCCAACAATTTCATCCTCTTTCATCTTTAGTTGTGCAAACTGTAATTTGTAGGTTTGAAGATTGGCATCCTTTACCTTCTCATTACCTTCATAACTGCTAATGAGTTTGTTGCACATTTCTTTGGCAGATTCTAAGTGCATAACTTTTACAAATTTTGTTTCTGCAAGCCCACTCAGAATAGTATTCATAGCCTTAGCATTGAAGATGAATTCTAGACTGTCATCCTTAGAAGCTAGTACAACTGGATTTACATAACTAGTCTCTACCACATCCCATACATTTGCACCTAAATCCATTATGTAGGTTCTCATCCTAACTTTCCAGAAGGCAAAGTTTGTTCCGTTGAACAGAGGGGGCTTATTGGTTGAAGTTCCTTCATGGCTAGTCATGTTTAAGCTCTAGGATCTACCCTTAGATAAAAGGAACCTGCCCTGATACCAATTGTTGAACAATTGAGCGGGGGGGGGGTGAATTAGTTATCACTGTGCTTAAACAATTATGCCCATTTTAAACTCTTTACAGAATACTCAATGATGATCATAATAATGCAGGGAAGTAAGCAATAGAATATTCAACATCAATCACACACATGAAATATACAGAGACAAATATTTCCTAAGGAAACCCATAAAGGGAAAAAACCTCTTCTTCTTGATATGATAAGTAGTCTTTATTTTTTGTACATTATCATTCTTATGAGCACCAACTACTTTTGAGGCTGTTATCACTCCAAGAAACTCTTTGTGGTTGTGGGTCAAATATGCTTGGTAACTTAAGGTAAACTTGTTTTTGTGTTTATTTATGTGTGGATCAATGGGATAACTCAATTACAGTATGGCATTTAGACAGTAAAAATGAAAATCAAATAAACCAGTGCTCTCAAGGATTAATGATCAGATGATAGCTTTCAGTGGGTGAGAAAACAATGTTTATAAACCGAATACAAGGTGTAGGGTTTAATAAACAATGATAAGCAACTTAATATCAAGTTATGAGCTAACCAATGAGATAACAATCATTTTGTAGCTAAAACAACTTAATAAAAAGTACAGAAGGAAAATGAGAATCTGACATCAATAGAGAGAGAAAATTGTGATTTGTATTATCATAGTAAAAGTCTGTTTACAACATAATATAGTCCTCTATCCAGAATCGAACTCTTGGTATGTCAAAAAGATAGGCATTTATAGCCTTTACAACAAGTCTCAAATCCTGGAAAACTGGATCTGGATTTCTAAATATAGAAAGCAGAAAACTAACTGAATACAATAGGATAATAAAAGAACTAGCTCTTAGGAATCAAAATGTCTTCATAGTTGGTCTTTGACATCTAGTCTTCATCATTTCTATGTCTTTGATGTGTCATGGAGGAAAAGACACATGTCTTCAGTTGCTGGAAATCTTTCAACAACTGTGAACAAAGCTTTAGTTGACAAATTAAGCATTCACCTCCAAAATCTCCATGAATCTTTGAAACTAAATATTTTCTGATTTGGTGATTAATCTTTTGATACTCTCTTATCCTTTAAATCACTCCAAAATCGCTCTATTCGAGCTCAACTCTTCAAAATTCTCATTCTGCAGTTTCACTAGCTATTTCACCTTAGGATTTGCTAATTAGCTGATGAAAGCTCTGCTTTTCAACAACTAATTGGTTATAATTTCGCCTTCTGTGCTGGTGAAAGCTCTGTTTTGATAAAAAAGGAAACCTTTCATATTCAAAACTGTTGTTCCATCAAAAATCAGTGTTCATTTGATTGCTCTCCCTGCAAATTTATAGAAACCTGGGCCAACACCTGTAAATCTGGATGTGTGTTAATTTTTTCCTTCAATTTTTTGATTTTCCTCTTCAGGCGCTTAACTAACCACCATAGGCTATTTTAATCCTTTGTGATCTTTTTCTTCTTCTTCTTGTCTTTAATGCTTTCACGTGCTAGCTTCTCAAAAGATGCATTTGTCTTTGCAAAATTCTCTGATAAAGCTTTATATCTTGCCTTTATCACCCTTTCCAGAACCTCCTGCTGTGATATTACCTCTTTCATCTCCTTAATCTTTTGTGATTTCTTTGATTTCTTATTTCTTGAGGTTTCACCTTCATCTTTGGGAGTAAAAGCTTCACAATTTTGTGTAGTTTCCATAGAGTGCTCTGGACTTTTGATGGCTGGACTTTCATCTTCCTTTTCTGGTTCTGTGTCTGAATCTGTGTATGGCAGATTTAGAGCATTTGTCTTTTTCACTGTGGATTGCTCTGAGTTTGTTTCAAAATCTAGTTTCTTTTTAACTTTCTTGGGCTTTATGCTAGAAATTTTGTCTTCTAGTGGCTTTGGGAGAGCACTCCTCCTCCTTGAGCTACTCCGAGGAGTTGACTGCTTCTTGCCTGCTTTCTTCTTTTCATTTATAGGTTGAGTTTGGGTCTCAAAACCTTCCCAGAAGAGAAAGTGCTACCAAGTTCTTTCTCTTTGTCTCAGTTCTTCCAAGATGATCATTTTAATCAGGCCATGATGACAAAGGGAATTTTTGATGCTAAAAGGTTCGGCTCTGATCTTTTTACACACCTTGATTAGGCTCTTATGAAGAAAGAAAGGCAAATTTAGAAGGACCTTCCCTGTGAAGTGATCTAGGAGTCTAAAATGATATAACATTAACTTGTCATACTTGCCCTCTGAGGTTAAGTATAACTGAATGCCTTTGAAAAGATATTGCCATTCATCTTCAAAGTAAGAAACATGGATGCTTTTCTTCCTGGATATGCTTCAAAATTATGTCTTGAGGTATACCCTAAAATCCAAGTTCTCGGTCACTGTTGTTTTAAACCAACTTTGGCCTGTTCTGGGTAAGTCGGTTGCTAAAGAGATGGAAGCTTCATCAAATATCAGTTCCAGAGAGCCCACTGTAGCTTTCTTTCCATCGTATGACTTTGAAAAAATCCTTGCTATTGCCTGGTGATAACCTTCCTGTAACCTTTCCACATATGTCATACAACCTGCGTCTGAGAATCGTTTCTGCACCTTTGGATAAGACTGCAAAAAGGATAAATTATCTAACTCTTTCCTCAGAAGTAGCCCTCCTTTCTTCCTCGCCATCTACAACTTAATCATTGGTTGATTTGCACACGTTTGACACAGTAATATTCTTAATAAGGAAAAGGCTGGGTCTGGTGAAAATGACCCTGTGTTGTCAATTGAAATATGAAACCTCATAATACAAATTTTGAGCACTGCGAGTTCAAAATAAGAAATGGTGATTTGATTTGATGTTGCCGGATAGCTGGTACTTTATCCTTTGGTTGTAATGATGATTAAGAGTTCGTCACCTCAAACCCTCCTCTTGTTGCCACATGAAATACGTGAGCACAATCTGTCATGATGTCCTGCTAGAACGTGATGAAACAATGTCATCATTCATTTGCTTCCGTTAGCTTGCCATGATGATTGTATGACGTGTGTCCGATGTATCCTTTTTGGGTTTCTGGAGTCATTGGAGGAAAATCCGTGTTAGTTCTTTCCCCGGCTCGCTTGCTGCGGGGAGTACACTTTAACCGTTGAAACCTGAGGCTTTCACCAACTAACTTCAACTTCAAAACAAATGTTAGTTGTTGAAAGGTTTTTTCTTAAATTTTTGAAAAGACCTTTTGAGGATCGATTTATTTCTAGGATACAATCTTAAATCCTATGTTTTGACACTTCTAAATTCTAAAAATTTATATAGAACCCTATTTTATGAGCATGCTATCACCTAAAAAATGGAACAAATTGACTGATTCATTTTGGGAGATAACATTTGGCTCCAACTGGGATGGATACCTCCCTGTGAGGTTTCCAAGAACCTAGTAGTTCTAGTCGCCTTTACCATTGGGCTATGGAGTCATCTGACCTTCAAAACTGATCCCCTGCAAACCTGTAGCATGCTTGTGAGGTTTCAAAAATAAGCAGACCCGTGCCTGTCCATTTAACCTAGAAACCATGCAACCTGCTCAGCAAAAACCCCGCAACCTTGATCTGTGAAAATATTCACAATCTTCAATTTTGTATTGTGTCTAGTCCATTGGGCTATGGAGTCATTTAATGCCATCACTAGATCTATGTAATATTTATTCAAACTCGTAAAATACATTACTAAATGCAAATTCACTGCTGCAAATGAACACACTGAAAGAACCATGCTGGATGGCGAGTTTATTCTCTACCTACTCCTACTCCTAACCAGTAAAACCTAGCTCATCATGTGACATCATGCTTCCAATGAAGCCATGATAACATAAGACTAATTACAAGAATCCTTTGCATGCAGATAAAATTAAGAGGAAACTTCATCATGTGTAGCAGAATTTTAACTTGCAATACGTATTTACAATCACCATCTACTTTAATTCTAAAAATTGCACAACTGAAAACTTCCATAAAAAACATCTCCATGTAGATGGCCACTGGATCATAGAAAGAAGAAATAGATTGATAACCAAACACAGTTACCTCTGCTTGTTGTTCAATAATTTCTCCGACTTCTAATATATGGCTTCCATAAACCGGTTCCTGCAAATTTGAAAATAGTTGTGAGCTGATTGGATTGCTAATCCCTTCTTTTTCGATATCTTCTTCGTAGGTGATTTCAATTTTCTGTTCATGAGGCGTTATAAACAGAAGAGAAGACCTAAAATCTTCAGCCAGATTAAACTCATCATATTCAATGTCTTTTGCAAACATGGAATGGTTGATTACAACATGATGTCGTTCCTTTATGGGCAAAGAAAAAGGCTCATCAAAATCAGATTAATAAATGTCATATATGGGTTGGTTGCTGCTTAAATCAACATCTTTTGAAGTAAGGGTCTACTCTACTACATATGCATACTTATCAACAATAGGTGAGCATAAAACTCTTGAATCTTGCAAAGAAAGACATATAGTCTTCAGATCCTTCTCCCCAATCACAGGTGAAAACATATCGTAGGCAACCTCTTGAAAAAGTGTAGACAAAACTCATTCTCTAACTGTTTCTTCATGTAAATCAAAGGCAGCAGGTGTAATAGAGATAAGGTCTGATGCATTTAGAGCTATGCAATTCTTATTTGTATCATGAATATCTTCCTTAACAACATAATTTTCATCTTGACAAACAGAAGAAAAGACTACTTCCTGCTGAACATGCTTATCAAATTCATCACAACAATCTTCAAAGAGACCTTCAACTGGAAATTCATCTTTACAAAAAAAATGGAAAGCATAATGAAAACTTGCCAATGGGTGGATGCTTGAAGCTGGAAGAGATATGCACCAATCAAGGGCTATCCCCTCTAATGAATACTTGAAAATTTTAATCTGAACATCTTCATGTATGATCTGGAGCCGATGAATAAACTCATGAAAATCCAACAAATGTTCAGCTGGTACTTCCCATTCTTCTCCTCGAAATCTGGGAAAGCTGTGTTCCCATTCATCTCTACTAGGTACTGGATGAGGGTAACCAAAAATACTTGACAAATTGCAAAAAACACACCTCTTGTTCATTTCATACTAGTGGAGTCGCCAACAAATTTCAGAGCAATGGAATCGCCACTGAATCCGTCCTATATGGAGTCGTCAGATAGATGATTACAACCTAAAATATGTTCAGACTTTGTCTATCATCAAAGTTGGATCTTGTCATCTCCCAAGGAAGTTGAGCTTCAATCTCCTCTCCCCGACAACGACGCCAATTTGTTATCACTCCAAGAAACTCTTTGTGGTTGTGGGTCAAAGATGCTTGGTAACTTAAGGTAAACTTGTTTTTGTGTTTATGTATGTGTGGATCAATGGGATAACTCAATTACAGTATGACATTCAGACAATAAAAATGAAAATCAAATAAACCAGTGCTCTCAAGGATTAATGATCAGATGATAGCTTTTAGTGGGTGAGAAAACAAAGTTTATAAACCGAATACAAAGTGTAGGGTTTAATAAACAATGATAAGCAACTTAATATCAAGTTATGAGCTAACAAATGAGATAACAATCATTTTGTAGCTAAAACAACTTAATAAAAAGTACAGAAGGAAAATGAGAATCTGACATCAATAGAGAGAGAAAACTGTGATTTGTATTATCATAGTAAAAGTTTGTTTACAACATAATATAGTCCTCTATCTAGAATCAAACCCTTGGTTTGTCAAAAAGATAGGCATTTATAGCCTTTACAACAAGTCTCAGATCCTGGAAAACTGGATCTGGATTTCTAAATATAGAAAGCATAAAACTAACTGAATACAATAGGATAATAAAAGAACTATCTCATAGGAATCAAACTGTCTTCATAGTTGGTCTTTGACATTTGGTCTTCATCATTTCTATGTCTCTGATGTGTCATGGAGGAAAAGACACATGTCTTCAGTGGCTGGAAATCTTTCAACAACTGTGAACAAAGCTTTAGTTGACCAATTAAGCATTCACCTCCAAAATCTCCACGAATCTTTGAAACTAAATATATCATGATTTGGTGATTAATATTTTGATACTCTCTTATCCTTTAAATCACTCCAAAATTGCTCTGTTCAAGCTCAACTCTTCAAAATTCTCATTATGCAGTTTCACCATCTATTCCGCCTTAGGATTTGCTAATTAGCTGATGAAAGCTCTGCTTTTCAACAACTAATTGGTTATAATTTCGCCTTTTGTGCTGGTGAAAGCTCTGTTTTGATAAAAAAGGAAACCTTTCATATTCAAAACTATTGTTCCATCAAAATTCAGTGTTCATTTGATTTCTCTCCCTGCAAATTTATTGTAGCCTGGGCTAGCACCTGTAAATCTAGATGTGTGTTAATTTTTTCCTTCAATTTTTTTATTTTTCTCTTTAGGTGCTTAGCTAACCACCATAAGCTATTATAATCCTTTATGATCTTTTTCTTCTTCTTCTTGTCTTTAATGCTTTCACTTGCTAGCTTCTCAAAAGATGCATTTGTCTTTGCAAAATTCTCTGATAAAGCTTTATATCTTGCCTTTATCACCCTTTCCAGAACCTCCTGCTGTGCTATTACCTCTTTCAACTTCTTAATCTTTTGTGATTTCTTTGATTTCTTATTTCTTGAGGTTTCACCTTCATCTTTGGGAGTAAAAGCTTCACAATCTTGTGCAGTTTCCATGGAGTGCTCTGGACTTTTGATGGCTGGACTTTCATCTTCCTTTTCTGGTTCTGTTTCTGAATTTGTGTATGGCAGATTTAGAGCATTTATCTTTTTCACTGTGGATTTCTCTGAGTTTGTTTCAAAATCTAGTTTCTTTTTAGATTTCTTGAGCTTTATGCTAGAATTTTTGTCTTCTGGTGGCTTTGGGAGAGCTCTACTCCTCCTTGAGCTACTCTGAGAAGTTGACTGCTTCTTGCCTGCTTTCTTCTTTTCATTTATAGGTTGAGTTTGGGTCTCAAAACCGTCCCAGAAGAGAAAGTGCTACCAAGTTCTTTCTCTTTGTCTTAGTTCTTCCAAGATGATCATTTTAATCAGGCCATAATGACAAAGGGCATTTTTTATGCTAAAAGGTTGGGCTCTGATCTTATTACACACCTTGGTTAGGCTCTTATGAAGAAAGAAAGGCAAATTTAGAAGGACCTTCCCTGTGAAGTGATCTAGGAGTCTAAAATGATATAACATTAACTTGTCATACCTGCCCTCTGAGGTTAGGTATAACTGAATGCCTTTGAACAGATATTGCCATTCATCTCCAAGGTAAGAAACATGGATGCTTTTCTTCCAGGTTATGCTTCGAAATTCTGTCTTGAGCTATACCCTAAAATCCAAGTTCTTGGTCACTGTTGTTTTAAACCAACTTTGGCATGTTCTGGGTAAGCCAGTTGTTGAAGCGATGGCAACTTCATCAACTATCAGTTCCAGAGAGCCCACTGTAGATTTATTTCCATCAAATGACTTTGCAAAAATATTTGTTGTTGCCTGGTGATAACCTTCCTGTAACCTTTCCACATATGTCATACAACCTGCATCTAAGAATCGCTTCTGCACTTCTGGATAAGACTGCAAAAAGGATAAATTATCTAACTCTTTCCTCATAAGTAGCCCTCCTTGCTTCCTCGCCATCTGCAACTTAATCATCGGTTGATTTGCACATGGTGTACACAGTAATCTTCTTAATAAGGAAAAGGATGGCGCTGGTGAAAATGACCCTGTGTTGTCAATTGAAATATGAAACCTCATAATAGAAATTTTGAACACCGCGAGTTCAAAATAAGAAATGGTGATTTGATTTGATGTCGTCGGATAGTTGGTACTTTATCCTCTGGTTGCAATGATGATTAAGAGTTCGTCACCTCAAACCCTCCTTTTGTTGTTGCACGAAATACGTGAGCACAATCTATCATGATGTCCTTCTAGAACATGATGAAACGGTGTCATCATTCATTCGCTTCCATTATCTTGCCATGATGATTGTATGACGTGTGTCCGACGTATCCTTTTTGGGTTTCTGGAGTCATTGGAGGAAAATCCGTGTTAGCGCTTTCACTAGATCACTTTTTGTGGGGAGTACACTTTAACCGTTGAAACTTAAGGCTTTCACCAGCTAACTTCAACTTCAAAACAGATGTTAGCTATTGAAAGGATTTTTCTTAAATTTTTGAAAAGAACTTTTGAGGATCGATTTATTTCTAGGATAAAATCTTAAATCCTATGTGTCGACACTTCTAAATTCTAAAAATTTATATAGAACCCTATTTTGTGAGCATGCTATCACCTAAAAAATGGAACAAATTGACTGATTCATTTTGGGAGATAACTTTTGGCTCCAGCTGGGATGGATACCTCCCTGTGAGGTTTCCAAGAACCTAGTAGTTCCAGTCTCCGTTACCATTGGGCTATGGAGTCACCTAGCCTTCACAACTGATCCCCTACAAACCTGTAGCCTGCTTGTGAGGTTTCAAAAACAAGCAGACCCGTGCCTGTCCATTTAACTTGAAATCCCTGCAACCTGCTCATCAAAAACCCCGCAACCTTGATCTATGCAAATATTCAAAATCTTCAATTTTGTATTGTGTCTAGTCCATTGGGCTATGGAGTCATTTAATGTCGTCACTAGATCTTTTTAATATTTATTCAAACTCATAAAATACATTACTGAATACAAATTCACTGCTGCAAACAAACACACTGAAAGAACCATGCTGGATGGCGAGTTTATTCTCTACCTACTCCTACTCCTAACCAGTAAAAAATGGCTCATCATGTGATATCATGCTTCCAATGAAGCCATGATAACATCGAACTAATTACAAGAATCCTTTGCATGCAGATAAAATTCAGAGGAAACTTCATTATGTGTAGCAGAATTTCAACTTGCAATACATATTTACAATCACCATCTACTTTAATTCTAAAAATTGCACAACTGAAAACTTCCATAAAAAACATCTCCATGTAGATGGCCACTGGATCATAGAAAGAAGAAATAGATTCATAACTAAACACAGTTACCTCTTCTTCTTGTTCAAGAATTTCTTCGACTTCCAATATATGGCTGCCATAAACTGGTTCCCGCAAATTTGAAAATAGTTGTGAGCTGATTGGATTGCTAATCCCTTCTTTTTCGATATCTTCTTCGTAGGTGATTTCAATTTTCTGTTCATGAGGCATTATAAACAGAAGAAAAGACATGAAATCTTCGGCCAGATTAGACTCATCATATTCAATGTCTTCTGCAAACATGGAATGGTTGATTACAACATGATGTCGTTCCTTTATGGGCAAAGAAAAAGGCTCGTCGAAATCAGATTCATAAATGTCATATATGGGTTGGTTGCTGCTTAAATCAACATCCTTTGAAGTAAGGGTCTTCTCTACTGCATCTGCATACTTATCAACAATAGGTGAGCATAAAAATCATGAATCTTGCAAAGAAATACAAACAGTCTTCAGATCCTTCTCCCCAATCACAGGTGAAAACATATCGTAGGCAACCTCTTGAAAAAGTGTAGAAAAAACTCCTTCTCTAACTATTTCTTCATGTAAATCAAAGGCAACAGGTGTAATAGAGATAAGGTCTGATGCATTTACAACTATGCAATTCTTATTTGTATCATGAAGATCTTCCTTAACAACATAATTTTCATCTTGACAAACAAAAGAAAAGACTACTTCCTGCTGAACATGCTTATCAAATTCATCACAGCAATCTTCAAAGAGAACTTCAGCTGGAAATTCATCTTTACAAAACAAATGGAAAGCATAATGAAAACTTGCCAATGAGTGAATGCTTGACGCTGGAAGAGATCTGCACCAATCAAGGGCTATCCCCTCTAATGAATACTTGAAAATTTTAATCTGAACATCTTCATGTATGATCTGGAGCCGATGAATAAACTCATGAAATTCCAACAAATGTTCAGCTGGTACTTCTCATTCTTCTCCTTGAAATCTCAGAAGGCTATGTTCCCATTCATCTCTACTAGGTATTGGATGAGGGTAACCAGAAATACTTGAGAAATTGCAAAAAACATACCTCTTGTTCATTTCATACTAGTGGAGTCACCAACAGATTTCAGAGCAATGGAGTCACTACTGAATCCGTCCTTCATGGAGTCGTCAGATAGATGATTACAACTGAAAATATGTCCAGACTTTGTCTATCATCAAAGATGGATCTTGTCGTCTCCCAAGGAAGTTGAGCTTCAATCTCATCTCCTCGACAACAACGCCAATTTGTTATAACTCCAAGAAACTCTTTGTGGTTGTGGGTCAAAGATGCTTGGTAACTTAAGGTAAAATTGTTTTTGTGTTTACGTATGTGTGGATCAATGGAATAACTCAATTACAATATGGCATTCAGACAATAAAAAAGAAAATCAAATAAACCAATGCTCTCAAGGATTAATGATCAGATGATAGCTTTTAGTGGGTGAGAAAACAATGTTTATAAACCGAATACAAAGTGTAGGGTTTAATAAACAATGATAAGCAACTTAATATCAAGTTATGAGCTAACCAATGAGATAACAATCATTTTGTAGCTAAAACAACTTAATAAAAAGTACAGAAGGAAAATGAGAATCTGACATCAATAGAGAGAGAAAACTGTGATTTGTATTATCATAGTAAAAGTTTGTTTACAATGTAATATAGTCCTCTATCCAGAATCGAACCCTTGGTATGTCAAAAAGCCAGGCATTTATAGCCTTGACAACAAGTCTCAGATCTTGGAAAACTTGATCTGGATTTCTAAATATAGAAAGCAGAAAACTAATTGAATACAATAGGATAATAAAAGAACTAGCTCTTAGGAATCGAACTGTCTTCATAGTTGGTCTTTGACATCTGGTCTTCATCATTTCTATGTCTCTGATGTGTCATGGAGGAAAAGACACATGTCTTCAGTGGCTGGAAATCTTTCAACAACTGTGATCAAAGCTTTAGTTGACCAATTAAGCATTCACCTCCAAAATCTCCACGAATATTTGAACCTGAATATTTCTTGATTTGGTGATTAATCTTTTGATACTATCTTATCCTTTAAATCACTCCAAAATCGCTATGTTCGAGCTCAACTCTTCAAAATTCTCATTCTGCAGTTTCACCAGCTATTTCGCCTTAGGATTTGCTAATTAGCTGATGAAAGCTCTGCTTTTCAACAACTAATTGGTTATAATTTTGCCTTCTGTGCTGGTGAAAGCTCTGTTTTGATAAAAAAGGAAACCTTTCATATTCAAAACTGTTGTTCCATCAAATATCAGTGTTCATTTGATTGCTCTCCCTACAAATTTATAGCAACCTGGGCCAACAACTGTAAATCTGTATGTGTGTTAATTTTTTCCTTCAATTTTTTGATTTTCCTCTTCAGGCGCTTAGCTAACCACCATAAGCTATTATAATCCTTTGTGATCTTTTTTTTCTTCTTCTTGTCTTTAATGCTTTCACGTGCTAGCTTCTCAAAAGATGCATTTGTCTTTGCAAAATTCTCTAATAAAGCTTTATATCTTGCCTTTATCACCCTTTCCATAACCTCTTGCTATGCTATTACCTCTTTCAGCTACTTAATCTTTTGTGATTTCTTTGATTTCTTATTTCTTGAGATTTCACCTTCATCTTTGGGAGTAAAAGCTTCACAATCCTGTGCAGTTTCCATGGAGTGTTATGGACTTTTGATGGCTAGACTTTCATCTTCCTTTTCTAGTTTTGTGTACGAATCTATGTATGGCAGATTTAGAGCATTTGTCTTTTTCACTGTGGATTTCTCTGAGTTTGTTTCAAAATCTAGTTTCTTTTTAGCTTTCTTAGGATTTATGCTTGAATTTTTGTCTTTTGGTGGCTTTGGGAGAGCTCTCCTCCTCCTTGAACTACTCTAAATAGTTGACTCCTTCTTGCCTGCTTTCTTCTTTTCATTTATAGGTTGAGTTTGGGTCTCAAAACCTTCCCAGAAGAGAAAGTGCTGCCAAGTTCTTTCTTTTCGTCTCAATTCTTCCAAGATGATCATTTTAATCAGGCCATAATGACAAAGGGCATTTTTTATGCTAAAAGGTTCGGCTATGTTCTTATTACACACCTTGGTTAGGCTCTTATGAAGAAAGAAAGGCAAATTTAGAAGGACCTTCCCTGTGAAGTGATCTAGGAGTCTAAAATGATATAACATTAACTTGTCATACCTGCCCTCTGAGGTTAAGTATAACTGAATGCCTTTGAACAGATCTTTCCATTCATCTTCAAGGTAAGAAACAGGGATGCTTTTCTTCCAGGTTATGCTATGCTTCAGAATTATGTCTTGAGGTATACCCTAAAATCCAAGTTCTTGGTCATTGTTGTTTTAAACCAACTTTGGCCTGTTCTGGGTAAGCCAATTGTTGAAGCGATGGCATCTTCATCAACTATCAGTTCCAGAGAGCCCACTGTAGATTTCTTTCCATCGTATGACTTTGCAAAAATCTCTGTTGTTTCCTGGTGATAACCTTCCTGTAACCTTTCCACATATGTCATACAACCTGCGTTTGAGAATCGCTTCTGCACCTCTGGATAAGACTGCAAAAAGGATAAATTATCTAAGTATTTCCTCAGAAGTAGCCCTCCTTGCTTCCTCGCCATCTGCAACTTAATCATCGGTTGATTTGCACACGGTTGACACAATAATCTTCTTAACAAGGAAAAGGCTGGGGCTAGTGAAAATGACCCATTGTTGTCAATTGAAATATGAAACCTCATAATAGAAATTTTGAACACCGCGAGTTCAAAATAAGAAATGGTGATTTGATTTGATGTCCCCGGATAGCTGGTACTTTATCCTCTGGTTGCAATGATGATTAAGAGTTCGTCACCTCAAACCCTCCTCTTATTGCTGCACGAAATACGTGAGCACAATCTGTCATGATGTCCTTCTAGAACGTGATGAAACGGTGTCATCATTCATTTGCTTCCATTATCTTGCGATGATGATTGTATGACGTGTGTCTGACGTATCATTTTTGGGTTTCTGGAGTCATTGGAGGAAAATCCGTGTTATCACTTTCACCGGCTCGCTTGCTGCGGGGAGTACACTTTAACCGTTGAAACCTGAGGCTTTCACCAACTTACTTCAACTTCAAAACAAATGTTAGCTGTTTAAAGGCTTTTTCTTAAATTTTTGAAAAGACCTTTTGAGGATCGATTTATTTCTAGGATAAAATCTTAAAAACTATGTTTTGGCACTTCTAAATTCTAAAAATTTATATAGAACCCTATTTTATGACCATGCTATCACCTAAAAAATGGAACAAATTGACTGATTCATTTTGGGAGATAACAGAGGCTACCACCTCTGTTTTACAAGCAACAACTTGCTCAGAGCACCAACTCTCTGATTTATCTAGCACCCACTAGAAGGAAGAACCAACTCCCTGAGTGTTTCAACACCAACTGGATGGAAGCACCAACTTCCAATCACATAGGCACCAACCTGTATAGTATAGAACAATAGTTCTCCCTTGCACCACCCTACCACCTTGATTTTTCTAGTTGCAACTAGATGGAAGCTTCAACTCCCTATGTTCAAGCACCCACTTGAAACTCTGAGGACAACAATCCTCCCTAGCACCACCCTACCACCCTGAAATATAAATCTTTGCTTACTGAAATTTATTGCAGTGATACAATGTTCATCAATGGCTTACCAGTTTAATCATTATTTTGTTACACTGATCTGCTCTATCTGCATCAGTGTCCTTCTGCTCACTCCTTTATGCTTTTTGTTCTTCTGCATTTTATGCTCTGTGCGCCATGTCCATTCTATGCATTATGCCTCTGCATGCTCTTCAATGTGCCATTGTTCTTCCCTTCAGGTTGTTCATTGTGTCTCATCCTCCCCACAACGTGGCTTCCAATCAAATCAACACCCTCTTCTCTGTTCTGCATATCTTTTACACGCTGAGTCCTCTGCATGATCATCATAGAAACTCTCCGTCTTCTCTGGAGGTTATGTTGAATGTGTTCATCATCAAAGGTCGTTTTTCTGAGATTCCTTGTCTTCTTTTGCAGTGGCAACTCTTCATCTTCTCTATCAGTTACAACTAGTTGTCTTTGGCTTCTTTGGCTTCTAGGCCTCTTCCTTCACGTGACCATCGACGGTGACCAAATTCCTAGTCAAAATGCGCTTCACAATCTTGGTCTAGTGAGCGCTAGCTCCATTTCACGATATGACCTTGGGCTATGAACTTCACGTGACCACACGATTGTAGGCGCGTCCTTAGGAAGTTTGAGGGAAACCTGCTTTTTCACCCCGCAATTCACTACGAGCCTCCACGAGTCCTTTCTAAAAAACTGTGGTTTCGATTGCGGCCCGCTCAAGAAAAATTAAGACCCAAGCATGTTCTGGCCCCGCAATGCAATGGGATCGTCGATCTCATGATCTTGATGGTGCTCCTCGATCAACGTCTTTGATCTATTGTCTTTTCCTTCCTTCTTTACTCTGTCCACGCGCGATCCTTAGTCTCAACAACCAAGTGACATGTGGCCCTCCAAACCAATGGACGAGATCGATTTCACCTTTCGGGCTTCGAGAGTCTCGATTCTCAAACTCTGCTTGCTCCCGGAGCATTTCACCTGGAGTCTACGATCTAACGATGTGTGGTCTTCTCAAATCAATGGTCACAATTCCTTCGGGTATTCAGGGTTCGGAAATCTCAACTTTCCAACCTTTCAACCTTCCTTTGTTTTTTGTTGGAGTTGACAATCCACTGACGCGTGTCCCTTTCGGATCGATGGTCACAATCCCTTTGGGTATTTGGGGTTTGGAAATATCAGCTTTCCAACCTTTCAACCTTTCTTTTCTTTTTCCCAGAGCTGACAATCCACTGACGCGTGTCCCTTTTAGATCAACGGTCACAATCCCTTCGGGTATTTGGGGTTCAAAAATCTCAACTTTCCAACCTTTCTCCTTCACATTTTCCCGTCGTATTTTTTCCCGGAGTTCACGATCCGTTGACACATACCTTCCTGCACGATCAATGATCATAAGTGACTTCGACACTTCGAGACTTTAGGCTTATCACTACTTCATTCTCCTCCGGAGTGGTCATCTGTTGAATAAGTCATAGGCGGTGGAGACTGCTTGTTGTCGGTTAACACTTCGACTTACACTGTCCTTCCACTGTACTAGATCAATGGTTGATGATGCACCCGAAGTGTTCTTCAGATCGGATGACTTATGTCCACTTCGGGACTTCGACGTTCGGGACTTCGGAACTTTGGGAAAGTGTTGGTTTTAAAGCTTCCGAAGTAAAACTCCCGGAGTGACGTCACTTACTTACGCCATTTGATGATGTGTCATGAGCCTAGTAGCTGCCACGTGTCACTTAGATTTTTGATTTGCATGTACCTGAAATGTTGAATCAACTTGACACGTTTCTTTGTCTGATTGCACCACGTGTCCTTGCTGACGTGGATCCTTATTCACTTCGGGACTTTTGGTATTTCAACTTTTCAAGTTTCCAATTCTTCTGAAGTGAGAATCCTTGAACAGTAACCTCCTCACAACTTTTAGACCCGAACTAAATGTTGTTCGTCGATCATGTTCTTAGATTGACAGCTCGATCTTTCTGTGATGTTGATTTTATAGCTTATCCTGTCCTTCCACTTTAAAATGATATGACGACTGACATTTACTTTGGCTCTCCATACTTCTGGGATTTCAGATCTCAAACTGAAAATTCTCGTAGTGATTTGCTCCGGAGTTGTGGATCGTGTGCCACCTGTCAGTCTTGACAATGGACGGTCCCTGCTTACTTCGAGACTTTGACAAGGCCGCTCTCATACACTCATACAATGGCTTAACCTTCATGCATTTATTTATGGATCCAATGACTTTTGATCCTCGATGCTCAGATCCAACGGATCGGATCTGTACTTAGCCTTTGCGCTTCCTATGGTCACTGAATGTTGATCTAACGGTAATCAGGTATTTGGGATTGGTGATCCAATGACCACTGTCGCTCTTCCTGCTGAGCTTATGATCTCTCCGACTTAGAAGGTTTGGTTCACTGATGTTCTTTCCATCAATGACAAGCACACTCTTCTTGTAAAATATGCTAACATTAGTATTGTTGCATCGCAGACATACTCCTAGCAATAGAGCCACATGTAAATTCTTATAAGTTATTTTATGTTTGCACGTTATGATAACATCACAAGCCAATAGTGTTATGTGCTTATGCAATTTGCAAATTTCTATATTTAGTTCAGGTGAAATAGGTATACCTGGAATTGAAGCAATCAATGTTGGGGAGTCAAGTGTGACAAGCATAGGTGAAGCAATTATCCATGCACAACATAGCCAATTGGAAAGGTGTGTATATAAAAGTGTACATTTTGTAGCTGTACAAGAAATACAATGAAATTGTTTTTCAGGTTGGTTATTTTATGCAATTGTTATTCCATGATGTAGCTCTACAAATTTGAATATTGTCTCAATAGAGAACTTGAACAGTTGCAGAACTAGGGAGGTATTCATTGGAGACGTGATGGTTGTTTACAACACATATTTGGATAAAGTGAATAGATCACACAAAATATTGTGTTCGCACATGACAGATGCAAATGGCATGATGACAATTACATTGATTGTTCTTGCACAACTCATTGAAATACATGAGCAAAAGATCGTTCCCAGGGTTGGAACATATATTACAAATTTCAAAATTCTACCAAAAAGTGGCTCTGACCGTGGTGATTGCGATTCAATTATGTCAAGATTTTGATGGACATTGGACTAGATGTTTAGATGTTATTGGTCATGTTACATTGCAACATTGATATATTGTTACAAGAGTTAGATTGCAATTGGAACAATGTTTGCTATTCGATGCTTCGATTATTGTCGTTGATATGGTATTTGTAAGGCAACCTTGATATCTTTAGCTAATTTGATGTTGTTTGCAAATTCAATATGCATCTATGCTATGAGTGTTAGAAATTGTTGCTAACAACAATTTCGCACTATCATTGTACACAAAATCACAACTACATTAGCTTTGCTTACATATATTGATATGCATCTGTATATTGCCCTCCTTGTTTGCATATAATTTTTTACATTTGCATTTGGTGCAAGTAAAAATAGAACATAATATAAAGGTTTTGCATAAAAATCAACTTAGGCATTTTTATGCTTGTTTATCGATTATAGTGTGGCATGGAATAATTGATGTAGTTTCCATTGATTTAAGCAACGTGGTCTAACTGAATATTATTTTGATTTCTACGATGTCTATGATAAATGTCTCATAAACAAATACTAACAATAATGTTCTAATTGGTCTATATAGAATCAAACGCAATCAAACTTCAATAAAAATAACATTGTTATGTTGTTGCATTAAACCGGACATTAAACAAGAAACTTGGTAAATTGCAAACATTTTAACTAAAATCTATATATGCCAGAAATTGTCCACAAGTTTGCCGCTTGAATTCAATGATTGTAAATTTGACAAAAGTATATAAGTCTTCAATAACATCTTCTCACATTCTTTCTCAAGACAACAATTATGTTTCTAAATGATTTTTCCCATGCGCTTTGGGCAGTTGTTTTCTTCTATTGTTCCAATGGACAACAACATTGTCTAAACATTCGACTTTTGAACTTTTTCACCGGAATTCGGTGAAATCACTATTTTTTGTTGTTTAAATTGCATTTATGAATGCATAAATTGATTCAACACCCTAAAAACCCTCAGGGAACTCAGATTATATAGACTCAATCACTCAAATATGGAGTTCCAACAATATTTGACTGGATTTCAGTAAAAACTGATCTAAAAATATGACTGTAAAAACTCCAAAAAGTTGAATGTTTAGACTACGTCAAGGAAAAAATTTTATCACTGTGTCCCTCCCAGGATCTCAAAACAGACAAATTATATTGATATGCACGACTCCAGTAACTTGTATGCAATGGCCAGATGAATAGAACTAAAAACAACCAACAACTATAATGGATTCTCCTAGTTGGCATTACAATGAATCCAAAATGTACATATACAGGTAATCAATTAAAATGCAACTTCCATTCGATTCAGTGGATCGCACATAGATTTCATTTTGCAAGTATCCGAAGTATGAGGAGTGCGAGAATGTGACAGTGTAGTGCAATGACTTGCTTGCTATATGTGCACGGTTCTTAAAAAATAGAATAAATGTCCTTTTTGCGAGGATACACTGTGAATGCGGGAATGCTGAAGATATCGTTGCATGGAATCCATCAGTGCGTTGGTCCACATATGCGCATTGTGAACAAAAAGGTTGCAAATAGAGCGGACTCTTGTAAGTGCTTGAGACATCTGTGCAGATTGCACTAGTGTTGGACATATAAATTTGTGCACTGCAAAGATATGGTGATTTTAAAATCCTACGTGAAACATTGCCAATTGCAAGTGAAAATGTATCTAATTTGGAGATTTTCGAACGAAAGGAAGCTTTTTGGTCATCATAGCTCATGTATCGGTTACTATAGTACAAAATTCTAAATGCAAATCTTGTGTCAAATTCTTTTGTGAACCCAATATTTATTTAGACTTCCTTAGTCAAAAGTCCTTTAACTTAGCCATTTTTGAAGTTGTGCAAAGCCCATTTCCATGACAATGTCTTTGTGTTCCATCTACATGTATCTTCTACACATCAACACTAGCATATGCTTAACAAAATGCTTTTATGTATATTAAAAAGAAGTATATAAAGTGAAAAAAATGCTTTGATGCATATGCTTAACTTAAAATATATTGTTAAACATATATATCTTCCCAACAGATACATCTACAACACAGACATATAGTCTGCATAGATCTTTAAAAAAAATTAACATAGTCCTATACAAATAATTAAAAGATTAATAATTATTTATTAATTTAATAAAATTTAATTAGTAGTGCCTACAGAAAAAGTTAATTATACATATTCAACAAAGACATATATTTTACACACATATAACTTCTGCACTTCCGCACATGTATATTCTCGCACAACAAACACTTAGTCTAATGGTTATCAACGTTGTCAATAACCGAATATTATTAAGCATATGCATATTGTTAACAAAATGATTTTTACCTATATACGTATATTGAAAATAAAAGTTAATTATTAATTTAATAAATGATAATTTACACATCTCCAGTATGACATATTGTTCACACAGAAATAGCTTTCGTACCTCCGCACAAATAGTAAATAAAATACATAAAAAATGATGTAGTGATTTTTGTAGCTGATTGAAATTGGCGTAAATGATAGAAATTGTGGCTAAGGTTTATAACATAGTATTTGATAATGATGTATGTTACTTCGTGTAAAAATTATTTTTTAAACTTCTTTATATAGTCATGTACACATAATTAAAAGATTAATAATTATTTAATAATTTGATAAAAAAAATATTAATTAATTTAATAAACGTTAATTATACATCTTCAGCACAACAAACACTTAGTAAATAAAACACATGCATTTGGGAATGGCACATCAAAACTTCAAGACTCATACATGCACTTGTTCCAACCATTCATCACAACTACATAATTAAATCTTTGCCGCCAACAACACAATAAGATCTTATTATCTATATTAATTAAAGAATTTTTAAAAAAGGATAATTATATTTTGTAGCTAGGACAACATTAAAGATAATTATAAATAATCATATTATGTGGATAGCATAACATTTTTTTTTTTAAGTAAGAAGTAAAATGTATTAAAAACCTTCCAGAGGCAAAAGGGGGATCCCAAGTACAGTGGTAGTCCATCTATGCTTATTGGACTGCCCCAACAGAGGGGAAACCAGCCCAATCAGCAGCTTAGTCATCATAAGTTTCATAATGCCTACTAACAGTAAAGTCTGAAACTACATTAACAACAACCAGGGAATGAAAACATTTGACACGACCTCTATAGCCTAGACGCTTGACACGTAACCTGGCCAGGTGCCTTGGAGATCCCCGGGCCAAGGTTCCTCTTCGATAATCGCCGGTCCATCCCCCCATTGAACCTCAACCTTCGCAGTGGTGTCAATGTTCTGGCTGCTCCTCGCGGTGTCCTGCATCTGAGGCTTGTCCACGGTCTCGCTATCATGTCGTTTCCTCTCGAGCTCTTCTGCATACTGCATCACAACATCCTCGCCATGGGTGGTTGCGTCGGGTTCCTGACTCAAATTCGCGCTCCTCTTGTCCTTTTCGATGTCAACTGTATCATCATTTGGACCAGTCTTGGTGGTCACTCCTTCCGTGTCTAGAGGGACAACCTCATGCAGAGAGGAGAGAAGCTAGAGGAAGAGTGCAATCTTCTCATTGTTGAGCTGTAGCCGAAACTGCAAATCCTCCACCCCCTGGCGAAGTTCGAAGACTAAGCCATAGAGGATGGACAACTTGTCCTTTAATTGCTCGCCGTGGACTGTATCCGCAGAAGGGTTCTCCTTATGATCTTGGTTGCGCAAGGAGGAAGGGTTCTGGTCTTCTGAGGTTCCTGGAAGAGCCGAGAGAGGTGTGAGGGGTGGTGCAGCCATCAGTAGCGATTGAAGGATGCGCAAGGCTGAGCTGAGCGGCCAAGGGACGAGTGCAAGGCTATGGACAGACTCCATCGTCTCTGCCGGAAATCGAAGTGGGGGACCAGTGGGAGGTTGAGCAGAGGGGGGAGCCGAAGGCCGACGAGGTTTCCAGGGAGATCCTCGTCGTGGCCTCCCTCTCGGTCGTGGCTTGTGGTTAGGCATGGGAGGTTCGTTGCAGCGAGTGAAGGTCCAGAAGCGAGGGGGAGTCTTCGGGGAGCCGCCAGCACTATCCCGCGTCGACCATGGGCTTGGATGGGAGAGCTCCTCTAGGCACCAGCATGAACAATGAACTAAAACCATAAACGATGCCATAGAAAATACGTAGGATGGGAAATGCATTAATGCCCGTTCCATTCGACAAGAGGTGTATTAAAGTCGTAGGAGGGTGGCGGGTGGTGGCACGAGCCCATCACATGGATCCGTGCCCCACTGTCATGCTCCGTCCTCCTCCGATCACCAGGTGTTCTCCAATAGCACCCCATCCGGGGGGTGGATAGCATAACATTATTCTTGGTTCAATTCTATAATTATATTTATTACAATTATCAAATGAAAGATAGTGATCTCTTGCGCCTCAAAGCATAACAATATTAATAATTAAGTTATATAATAAATAAATGAAAGATAATTATCTCTCGTAACTCTCAGCATAAGATTATTTTGAAGGACCAATCAAAAGATAGAGGAAAAAAATTATCGCTCCCAACAAATATAAACTATGTAGAAAAGCCATAAATTTTTGGTCGAGGCACTTTGCATTTGCAATCGTTCTGCACCCGTCTTTCTCGCACCGTACCTAATTTGCGTAATAAGGAAGTGATTTGTTGCAACTTGATTCATTTGGATTTTCAATAAAACATAAGATATTCAGGGGCAATGACAAGTGAAGGTCAAATTTTGTTGGACAGTTGGTTGTCATTGATGTCAACCCTTGGAGAGGTCCAGGGATGTTGGATAGTTGCATGATCGATATTTATGGTGAGTTAGTTGGGTGCATTTGATGTAGTCTACATGTATCCCCAGAGGTGTGGTTAAGGAACCCGAGTTTGTATGAGGAATAAAGACACAAAGATCAATGAATTTGCAGGTAATACTATCATAGATGGATAATACACATCATGATGTTTTTGGTGATATGTGGTACGTCACGTGGTTCCTCACAGATAGTGAAATATGGCCTTGTGAAGTTGGAGGACCCGCACGACTATTCTAGAAGCCCTTAGAAGGTCAATTATTCTAGAAGCTCCTAGAAAGTCATCAAGAAGTTTGTTAGTCAAAGTGGTTATAACAAGAAATTAATTATGGGTAAAGTAGTTGTAACAAAAAATTTGCTAGTCAAAGTGGTTGCAACAAGAAATTAATTATGGGTAAAGTAGTTATAATAAGAAGGTTGAATAGTTGTGCTAGGCTAAGTAGATTAATGTGGAAAACTCTTAGCAACTTTTGATGGCTAAAAATAAAGTTATGAATAGAGAAGTGTTAGGGTTTTTGCAACCCTAATGGATGTAGATGAAGTTTTATAACAACAGCAAGAAGTACTTGAGTAAATATGACACCCTAGTGGCTCAACCAAGCATATATAGCAAAGAATTGATTCCAACTTAGAAAACCTTCAAATCATAAAATTTCACGTTAACCAATACAATATTTTATTTCTCCAATGCAATTATACTAGTGCCTTTAGCTATTGGGTTATGGAGTCAAGTAAATAAAGAGATAAACAATGTTATATCCTTGGGGGTGTAAAGCCTCTTACTCCCCAAGGCAAGCTAATGCTAAGACAAGAGATACTAGGAGGGTGTAAACCCTTTTACTTCTCCTAGTAAAACCTTGAGCAACAAATAACTTCTAGACAAAATGATAGATAATGGTGGGGTTGTAAATCCTTATACTCCCCAAGAAATCTAGCAAATCAAACTTGTAACTAAGCAATGAAGCATCAACAAGATTACCTAGTTCAAGAAATGACAAGATAAACCTCCTCTTACCAAGATAAATCCACCAAAAATGCCAAAGAAAAACTCCAAGAAGGGAAGTGCACTACTTCTTCCACCAATAGCATAAAGAAACCAAGACAAGAGCACAAGAGAGAAGAGGTTTCCCAAGGAGGGCGTAAATTTCAGCCAAATACTTCTCACAATGGGAGAGTTATGTTATGAAATGAGATTCACGTGATCTCTATTTATACAAAATGTTTAAAACATAGTTTGTCTGCTTAATTAGGGTAAAACATAAGATAAGGGGTCAACAACCCTTATCTTACTCCTTTACACAAAAAATAATATTTAATTTACACTTTTGCACATTAAAAACCCTAAAACAAGATGATGTCACCCCTTTAGGGAGACATTTTGACACTTTCCAAGTCGTTGGAGGAGAAAGTGGAGGTCGTTGGGGCTCGTAGAGTGTCCTCTTCATGCACCAAGGTCAATCCATGCCTCCTCCGGTCAAATCATGCCAAGTGTCAATGAACAACAACTCCGTCACCACCAACCCTATCCCTAGGTGATGTCAAGCCCTAAAGGGTAACGTTTTTCCCCTCTTAGGAAATTTGTTTGGCATGTGAGGGATAGGATATGTCCTCCAAGGTGTCTTCTAGGCTTCCAAATGAAATTCATGATGATCTGTCATGTGGGCCCTTGGCATCTAAATTGTGGACTTCAATCCCCATGAAAGCCCAAGCTAGGCTTGTTCCTCACAAACTATCCACCAAACAAGGTCCTGCAAAACAGATGGGTATGCCCTCCAAAGATATCAAGTCAAAATATCATGGCAAGTGGAAACGACATCTAATAAACAAGGCACCTAAAAATGTGCATCAAAACTACCTCATCCAATTAAACAAATGCTCAAAGACCCTATACAATTGACCAAGTTTATGTATGGGAGGGGTGGCATAGAAGTCCTATTGGGTAAACCAAAACCCTCAAGCAAGGGATGCTCCCAACGGTGCCCCTTCAATATCATGTAATGGATGATGAGGTGGATATAGATTTAGACTTCATAGGTCAATGGGTTTCATCACATACAAGGGCTCGTATTGTCCCATCTATGGGTGCCTTTGTAGAGGGTGTGTTGCACCTTCGTTTTCAATGCATCCTTTTTCCAAGCCCATTCATTACCTTTAATTCTTTTAGGATGTTTCCAGGTTGAAGCCAAGGTGGGGCTTCTACCTAAGAAATAAAAATTGTTCCCACCTTGAATCTACCCTGGTCAGATCATATATCCCCAATTTGGGAACACGTGTGGCGCTTCTACCTAAGCATTACAAATAATTCCCACACATGCCCCTCCTTGGTTGGCATTTGTTATTAGTTATTCTTTCATGGGTCCCATCAATTCTTATGAGAGACATTTCATTGTCCTTGGGATACCTAGGCAAGCTTCTAGAAGGTTAATGGTTTGGATTTTATCTTTTTCCAGCTACAAGCCTCTGGGCCTTCAATCCCGTCTTCCCATGAAATGAGGTACATGCCCTTCTTGGGTCACTAAAGACAAAGGTCCTAGAAGAGGGAAATGTAATTGGAATGTGATTAGAGGAAAGTGATAAGTATGATCGGAAATGGTATGATGACCCCTCAAGGGACCCCCAGTTACATCCCTTCCCCATAAGTTGACCACTTACTAGGAAATTGGTGGCACTCACCAAAGTGAAACAAGGTCAAAAGCATAATGCCCAAGCATGCATTCTATAATCAAAATTTTATTCAATACAACATTCTTAAATGCCTCAAATATTAGGGTGATTACTTGCCACAATACCTGACTTGGACCTCATGGAGCAAGACCGGTGTTCCTTCCATAAGCTAGTTGGTGTGGTGATCGCGCTGATGATGGATCCAAACTGTGGTGATAGAGCGATCTTCCATATGTGCAAGTGGACACTGCTAGTCATATGGTATCTTGGCATTCCATGTCTGCAACTTTAGGGCCTCGAGAAATCTGTCCCACAAAATGGGGATAACATGTACAATTTGAAGAACGTCCATATGCAAAGTCTCTTGCCAAATTTGAACAATGTGACGTGGACATCTACTTTGTCCATACTGTTAAACGACGAATAGTCTAGATTGATAACAAGTATTGAAATTGTGAATATCACTGATGGAATGCATATCTGCATAATGCATCACTACATGTGCACTGCATATACATATAACACAAAGGACTATAGAAATCGTCAATAATTATTACATTGAAAATGCTTTTTGATATCGAAATTTCTGAAACATAGTATATTGTCAGAAAAAACTTCATATAACATTTGCAGAGGCATCATAGTTGGGAGGAAAGATTGTCTCACCCAGTCTAGGGATGCTACATGTTGTCATTTTCAATTGTTTGTCACTGTGGATTCTGAAAACCAACATAATTCACATGATAACCAAATAATTTATGGCAGGTAGATTTGTTTGGATTTGTGAAAAAAAACGGAGGCTATTGAGCAACTATGAAAAGTAAATGTTTGTTCGACAGTGTGGTTTCTGGAAAGCAACCTAATTTGCACGATAACCAAGTCATTTATGGAAGGTATATTTGGTGAGATTTGCTAAAAAAACGGAGGCTATTAAGCAACTGTGTGAAGTAAATGTCGCAAATTTATATAAGTTGTCCAATGCCTTCTATTAATAATTTCATGTACTGATAACTAAGTCAGCTATGAAAAGTGCATGTTACCAAATATTCCCTATGCACCTGGCCTGTAAAGCATATCAACCTTCATAATGTACTATTCATAATGTTCACGTATATCAAAGTGCATTTAAACAAACACACATATAGCAGATACAGTCTATAGAAAGTCGATAGCCAAACTTGGTTACTAAACTTACAGAGTATAACATGGACATTAACTTTGTAGAAACTATCAGGTGACAAGGACTGTAAATTGATAACTGGTATTGAAGTTGTAGACATCTGACATCTAGACCATGTACTAATTCAAGATGTAACAAAATCCCAAAAAACTCAGTATCAATGCCTCTTTACTTAGCGATTTTCCACCTTGCACCAATTCTTTTGCTATTATCTTATATTTGCATATGGAAAATGCATATGTTCCACAATTGACGTCTTCTACACATCTAATACCTTTCCAACATTGATTCTGGAAATCGATTTAACTTGCACTAAAATGAAAGCTTTTATGTCAAGTTGATATGCACCGACTTACGAAGAAAGCGTGGTGATCATGATTAATGCAAAATAAATGTCTTGTTGTTCTATGAATTTCTTAGTGGTTTCTAATTATGATTATGTGTCTTCCAAAAATAGTTCATATATGTAGAAAGGACATCCTACGAAATATGTGGCATGCAGTTATCTTTAAAGCAAATGGGCCTCGATAATATATTATCTCTAACCTTCACCTATGCCATGTTGATTTAAAAAACAATTGTATGGAAAATAAAAAGAAAACCCAACCACTTTGCGGTGATACTGTCAATTCACTAGCTAAAGAGAACAATAATTTCCACTGGTCTACATCCTACGAGTGGTTTTTTAGAAAGAGTGCATAAGAAAGGAAAAAAGACAAACTCTGGACCACAAGGCTTGTCAATGTTGGTTGTGTACCTAACATTTTTGACTGCAAGGAACTCATATCCTAATGTGCTCGAAGATTCAATTGCAAGACAAGAATGATTAGGGTCATAGTAAAAGGGAAAAATCCAGTTTTTCTTACTCTGAAGGTGTTAAAAAAAATTCTTCATCTTCCTATTGAAAATAAACCTTTCAAGCTTGCAGATGCAGACACGTTCCTAGCATCTCAGGCAGGCGGTGCCAATATTTTGAGAGAATTTATGCTACCATCTGCAAAATATTTGTCGAGCGACCTTTCAACAATTGACATAAGTTTTTTACAAGAGCCATACAAAGAATTTTCATGGTTGTTCACGCGTTTATCTGGGTGACAGTCGACTTCACACATACCTAGGTCATCATTATATGCACTATACTTTACCTTCCGGAGGGAGGCCATGTTTGACTGGGAACATGTGATATCAAATGAAATTTGTTTTCAGTTAGGAAATCACTTAAGAATTCAAAGTTTTTATATAGCTGCATATATGGTGTTTGCAATTGTTTATTGCAATGTATTTGATAGTCTCCTTGTTAAAGCGAATGTAAATACATAGAATGAACCAATCCAATTATGGCAACGCGTGCTATATAAACATAAAGAAATATTCAATTTTTATATTGTCCAAGATGGTTTTGTTAAATAGTTCATATACATGTTGGTTGTGGCAGAACCCAGGATAATAACTCAAGAGGCCGAGCAATTTTTTAATAGAAAGGGAATTTGCATTCAAGATGAAAACCATACATACATCTGGTTGTATGGTTGCCAAAGAAATCCTCTTCTATTGCCTATGTTTGTATGCAATAGATATTTTGTCGCGGAATTTTGTCACTAATATAAAACCCAGTGCATTACATTTGAAAAGAAAAGAAAAGAAAATAGTTCATTACATTGCCTTTTCAAGTTGGGGACACAATGGTAAAAAATATGGCCCATCTGAAAGAAGTCTCAGAAACACTTAGTACATTTGATCTAAAAGAAGCAAAACCTCTGAGTGGTTTTGACCCCAGGGCTTGTTTCCAAATACTTAAAATCCATAAGGTATAGTAATCTATTCACAAGATTTGACGAGGAAATTGGTGACAATCCCTATGCCAAAAATGAAATTAGTGGATGCAGCGAAGACTTTCCAACATAAATAAGCTCAAATACCAAAAATCAAAGCAAAGCAAGAAAAGGAGAAAAAACATCACCAATGTCGAGTCTTCCTCTAATCCCAAGACATGTAAGAGCTCCTCCTCTAGACAAAGAACACAACAACAAAGTGTAAATAGAGAAGAGAGTAATGAGGCATGTGTTGGAGGTGACAGTGGAGAGAAAACACACCATGTCAATCTTGAATGCACACATGCAGTCTCACAGTAGAAAAGGGATGTACCCCAAACATAAACAATTCCCAAGATTCATGAAGCCTAGGAAGTCCAATAAGTCCAGAAGGTGTATACGACATGCAGATCGACAATACAGACCTACTCAACTGGGTATCCCAGAGAATTGCAGTCTGCAGAAAGCTAACAACTTGCATAGGATCTCGAAAGAGAAGAACCAATGTTGTTTGAGAAACACTCCTTGACGTTGCACAACACTCACTACAACAAGCACCAAAGGAAATTCCACATAGATAAGATCATCCTTAAAAACAGAAACATTGTACATGGATCAAGTGCTGACCTGAATGTTTCAGGAGTTGGACCATCTGCGCTCATGAAACTACATCAATGCACAAAAGATGCCCTTTTCGTTTCCATTTCCGACTAGGAGTTACAAACTATTAGATTGGAGAAGAGAATAAGTGAGCTTGAGGACACACTAACTTCGAAGCCACTCTTTTCAAAGCCATTGGCCATACTACTAGCAGAACAAGCACTTCCAAGTACTCAAATCCAATCACAAAAGTGCTTCAATTGTTGAATGGATTCAGAAGCTATGTTGCTAAAAACATTAACAAAATACTGGACATAATCAAACAGGCATGAGAGCTCAATATCACTCTACGTAATCTTTAAAAAAGGATTACGAATTTTACTGAACATTTGTGAAAATATTTGGGGCATGATCAAGCTTATTATCAAAATTAGGTAAGTAATTTTGTCACATAGGTCACTAGTATGAATGAGTATCAAAGAAGCTAGAAATGATTGCCCTCAGATGAAAGGATAAAGCGAATAAATGTAGGTTTGGAAGCACAGATAAATGTGTTGAAAGGTGCAATGGTTGCTTGCGAAAAGATCCATGAAATAAGAGGAAATGACACTTTAAAATCAATTGCTACTATTAAGGAACTGCAGGGCCTAGATTGTTTTAGGAAGTCAACCATAATCACCAAAGAAGATCTTGATAGTGAGGTCGACAAAATAAAAACCACATTGGATAATGACTTCGATAGTCTTGGGGAATTTGGTGATGAGGAACTGAAATGATGTCTTGTTACTTTTGTCAATAACAATGAAGACCACTTCTCATTCATCGACCAAGTTCAACTGTAATGCAAAGAAGTGGAGGAGCAAATTTTCACTCTTCAAGTTAAGCAATAAATAACCGTCAGGCCAATCAAAGGATACAATGATGACTAGATCAAGAAGGCCATGGAACAGATTGTCATCCTAGAATAAGCACCAGATACAATTCAACAACAGTTTGACTAAACAACTCCTATAAAGCTAGATGCATATGTACAATAGACAAACCAAAGAAACACAAAACTTCCTTCTTGGTAACTACTCAAACAAGCATTTCATTTGCTTTTGCTCTTCTTTTCTTCCATCACTTTGTGATATCCCAAAATTGCACGTTCTATGTTTTATCAAAACCTAACAACCATTTATAGCTATGTCTCTTTCTTTGTTCCAGGTCTTTTTTCTATTTTATGGTCCATGGGAGCCCCAATCCCGATCCGTTTGAACAAACACTTTCACTTTTTACAAACGTTATTTAAAAGACAATTGTATATTTTTTGAACTTACCCAATAATTGTTTTGGCATTTATAGAGATTATTGAAAAAACAATTGTATATTTTTTGATCTTGCCAAGGTATTGTTTTGGCATAAATAGTTGCTCACTTTCTAGACTTTCACTCTCAAACATAATTTCCAAGCTTGTGTTCACTCTCAATGTTTTTTCAATGAAATAACATGTTATGTTCCATGCATATGTAGCTATTGACTTTCATTCCGCCAACTGATCTTTTGACCTCTATACTATGGTTAGTAAATTTGGTATAATATTGTAAATACTCTATAAAATAGTGCCAGGTTGTTTCTTGAACCTTTCTTTTCTTGTTAAATTTGTGTTGTTGATTGTGTTACATTGCATTCATGTTTATATATAAACCATATTAATATTTATGCCCCATTATTATATTATTGACGGATATTTTCAAATCGTTCATATATAAACATTATTCTTAATATTTTTAATTGATATGTACTTTGTTACTAACAATTTAACAAATCTTTAACTTTCTTTATATATATATATATATATATATAATATTTTATCTTCTTCTTAATATTTATCACTAATATGTGCTTCATTACAAACAATTTAATGCACATTTAATTTTCTTTATATATATTATCTTATATCTTATATGTATTATAGCTTAACCAATGTAGTCCATTGTCAAGTATTGTTTTAATTCTGAACATGATTAGAATTTACGGTTCTGGATTTGATTATTTTAAGTTCAAAGTCTTTATCATTTTTCAATGAAATAACTTGTTTTGTGCATACGTAGCAATGGACTTTCATTCCGCGAAATGATATTTTGGGGTTTATGCAATGCTTAGAAAACCTTGTATCATATTGTAAAAACTCAATAACATAGTGTTAGGTTCTTTCTCGAGACTTTCTTTCCTTGTCTATGCTTACTTAACTGAGTTGCTCCATTGTCAAGTTTTGTTTTAATTCTAACCATGATCATAATTTTTAGTTTTCGCTTTAATTGTTTTAAGTTCCAAGTTTTAAAATTCCTCTGCTTTTGGATTGTCCATCTCTTCCGTTATATGCAAATGATATTGTCTGAACTTTGGTGAAAGAAGTTGGTGTACTAGTAACCAGATTGTCATATACTATTCTCAATTTCAACATTGTGCACACAGAACCTTTGCTATTTGGGCAACTCTACCCTATTTTCTTTATGCAAAAATTGAGTTGCGGACAATTTACAGTGTTTCCCGCACATCATGGCATCCACACACTTTGCATTGTTGCCTCCACAACTCCACTTCGATACATGTTACATTGCTTTCTATGTACCATTACCTCTAAATGCCTAATTTTACTAAGTTCTATGCCATATGTTTTTAGTTGTTTTTTATAATAAACATTGTTACTTGAAATAAATTCAATTTAACAATATTTTTTAAGTTAAACATATGCATAGAAGCATTTTGTTTTATGTATATACCTATTTTTATAATAAACATTGTTACTTAAAATAAATACAACTATCCAGAGTGAGTATTACAAACTTAGAAATGAGATTGGCATAAATCAATCAGTTATCATGCAAATTACATCGTTGACCAGAATCAATACTATTGAACTATTGGTAGTACAGAGTTGCAAAGTGTAGGAAAGCAGGAGGATGGGCGATATGAATCAACAACACAACCGTTCAAACTATATTATGTTGGTTGTACGGTGCATATGCATGTGTGAAATCCCAAAACATATGGTTGTGCAGACGATATGAGTGTCCCGAAGATATATCTATGTTGAAGATATATATGTCGAACACTTCACTTATTTACAAACTTTTCTTCAACATTGAACAATTTACCTTTCTTCCTATTTTTTACAAAATCTTATGCAAAATGTTTTCGCTGCAAAGACTTCAAAATGTTTAAAAACGAAATTGGCATAAATGAGTTAGTTATCAAGCAAATTACATTTTTGGTCAGAATTTGTGTGATGGAACTATTGGGCATGCAGAGTTGTGAAGTGCGGGAGTGCATGAGGATAATTGTTATGAATCATCCACACAAGGGTTCAAATTACACTCGAGCTTTCCTATGCAAAGCATACCCATATCTAGTTATGCAAAGGATATATATGTTGAGATGATGTCTCTGTGCGCAAAAAAATTTGTCCTGTAGATATATATGTTTAACAATATTTTTTAGTTAAGCATACACATAAAATCATTTTGTGAACTATTAAAAGTGCACAGTTGTGAAGTGTAGGAGTGTGGGACAATGAGTGATATCAATTATTTGCACAGGGTTTCAAATTAGACTGAATCTTGGCTATATGAAGGGTACGCTTGTGCGAACATGCAAGGGATATGATTTTCTTTTCGCAATTCTAATGTGCGCTTACTTTGCATAGAAGCATTTTGCTTACTTTATATAGTTGTTTTTTATGATTAACATTGTCTCTTAAAATAAATACAAGTATCCAGACTGAGTGCTGTAAACTTAGAAAATGAGATTTCCATAGATCAATTAGTTATCATGCAAATTACATCGCTGCTCATAATTGGTACTATTGAACTATTTGAAATATGGAGTTGCAAACTGTGGGAAAGCACGAGGATGTCCTATATGGATCAACAACACAACGGTTCAAGCTAGATAATGTTGGTTGTTTGGTGCATATTCATGTGCCGACGCCCAAAACATATGGCTGTGTTGATGATATGCTTGTGTCGAAGATATGTCTTTTCTAAATATATATATGTCTAACACTTCACTTATTTACAAAGCTTTCTTCGACATTGAATTATTTACCATTCTTCCTATTTTTTACAAAATCTTATGCAAAATGTTTTCACTACAAAGACTCCAAAATGTTTAAAAACAAAATTGACATAAATGAGTCGTTATCAAGCAAATTACATTAATGGTCAGAATATGTGCGATGGAGCTATTGGACGTGCGGAGTTGCAAAGTGCGAGAGTGCAGGATGATAATTGTTAAGAATTATCCGCACAATGATTCAAATTACACTAGATCTTGCATGTGTGAAGCATATTCCTGTGTAGATGTGTGGATGATATATCTGTCGGGACGATGTCTCTGTGCGCAACAAATGTCTATCGAGACGATGTCTCTGTGTGCAACAAATATTTGTCTAGTAAATATATACATTTAAGAATATTTTTTTAGTTAAGCATATGCATAAAAGCATTTTGTGAACTATTAAAATTCTGCAGGAGTGCGGGATGATGAGTGATATCAATTATCTGCACAAGGTTTCAAATTAGATTGAATCTATGATGTGCGAAGGATATGCCCGTGCAGACGTACAAGGGATATGCTTTGCTTTCCACAATTCTAACGTGCACATACTTTGCATAGAAGCATTTGTTTACTTTATATAAATGTTTTTTTTATAGTAAACATTGTCTCTTAAAATAAATACAAGTATCCAGAGTGAGTGTTGCAAACTTAGAAAATGTTATTGCCATAGATCAATTAGTTATCATGCAAATTACATCATTGGTCATAATCAATACTATTGAACTATTGGAAATATGAAGTTGCAAACTATGGGAAAGCAGGAGGATGGGTGGTATAGATCAACAACACAAGGGTTCAAGCTAGATTTTGTTGGTTGTATGACACATATGCATGTGCGGACATCCAAAACATATGGTTGTGTTGATGATATGTGTGTGCCGAAGATATATCACTGTTGAAGATATATATGTCGAACACTTCACTTATTTACAAGGTTTCTTCGACATTGAACAAATTACCTTTCTTCCAAATTTTTACAAAATCTTATGCAAAAAAATTTCACTACAAAGACTTCAAAATGTTTAAAAACGAAATTGGCATAAATGAGTCAGTTATCAAGAAAATTACATTGTTGGTCAGAATCTATGCGATGGAATTGTTGGACACTTGGAGTTTCGAAGTGCGGGAGTGCATGAGGATAACTATTATGAATTATCCACACAATGGTTCAAATTGCACTAGAGCTTGCCTATGCAGAGGATATATCTGTTGGGACGATGTCTCTATGTGCAACAAATATATGTCCGATAGATATATATGTTTAACAATATTTAGTTAAGCATATGCGTGAAATCATTTTGTGAACTATTAAAAGTCCACAATTGCGAAGTGCAAGAGTGTGAGACGATGAGTGATATTAATTATCTTCACATGGTTTCAAATTAGGATGAGTCTTGGTTGTGTGAAGGATATGCCTTTGCGGACGTGCAGGGGATATGATCTGCTTTCCGCAATTCTAATGTGTACATACTTTAAATAAAATCATTTTTTTACTTTACAAAGAGTTGTTTTTTATAATAAACATTGTCTCTTAAAATAAATACAAGTATCCAAACTGAGTGTTGCAAACTTAGAAAATGAGATTGCCATAGATCAATTAGTTATCATGCAAATTACATCGTTGGTCAGAATCGATACTATTGAACTAATGGAAATGTGAAGTTGCAAACTACTAGAAAGCACAAGGATGGGCGATATGGATCAACAACACAAGGGTTCAAGCCATATTTTGTTGGTTGTACGACGCATATGCCAGTGTGCACACCTAGAACATATGGATGCACAAAAGATATGTATGTGCCAAAGATATAGGACTATTGAAG
This sequence comes from Picea engelmannii, assembly GCA_009831015.1. NCBI lineage: Eukaryota > Viridiplantae > Streptophyta > Pinopsida > Pinales > Pinaceae > Picea > Picea engelmannii. Next base: position 931,030 of record ML788365.1, read on the forward strand.
ATATATATTTCGAACACTTCACTTATTTACAAAGTTTTCTTCGACATTGAACAATTTAGGTTTTTCCCTAATTTTTAACAAAACTTTATGTAAAATGTTTTGGCTGCAAATTACATTGCCGCTCAAAATCTAGACCGGTGCATGTACAAGTCTCAAAGTGGTGCATATACGAGTCTCAAAGTTCCCATACCTCGGTTTCCAAAGCTTTCTACTTTGTCAGTTGGTAATTGGGGACATTTAAAGTTGTGTGGTAGACTATTTGTTTTCACACACACACACACACACACACACACATATAGAGAGAGATCGATTTATATCTGTGTAGGGATATACTTATGAAAAGATAAAGCTATGCGAAGGTGCGAAAGCTATATCTGTGCAGACCATATGTCTTTGTTGAAGATGTATAATACAATAGGGATATATGTCTATCAAAAAATTTAAAAATTGGTTTTATACCAACTAACAAACATAGTTGGCAGAGTATATGATTGTGCTAAAGATGTATAATCAACTTTTATTTTTAATATACGTAAAAGCATATTTTTAAGCATATGCATATGCATAAAAACATTCTATTATAGATAGCATTAACAACTATCCATCCTAGCCTCCAAACAGTTTACGTTGCTTCCTGCACATGCTAACATCTCATTGAACAATTCACCTATTTACATTGCTTAGAGCATATGCTAACCTTTCCATTGAACACTTCACTTATTTTTTTACCAAGTTTTGCTCCACATTGAATACTTTGCATTTTTGCTTATTTTTACAAAGTTTTATGCTAAATGTTTTTATGCCAGATACTTTACATTTATTCCTACATATGCTAACCTTTGCATTGAACATTTCACTTATTTACTAAGTTTTACTCCACATTGAACCATTTGCTTTGTTGCTCATTTTTACAAAGTTTTATGCTAATTGTTTTTACTATAGCATAAACAATAATATTATTTTTCTTATTATATGAATTATCTTTTGACAAAGACAATTCATTATCTATGCATATAGTTATATTAAGTTTAATTATTCAACATATATTTTCCACTCGACAACATATATTTCCCAATCAACATGGATTGCACTGCCATGCAACCCATGTTTAAATATATAAATAACTTCCTATATTGCAAATATATTTATTTGATGTATAAACATGTAATTTATACTTTTAACTTTAAGAATATTTTTTTTTTAACAAAGACTGGAAAATTTTAATCATTAAAAAAGGCACAGCCAAGGCTTCTAAGTACAAAACCAAGGAACTAATTAACATAACAAAAATCCAGTTCCAACAAACCATCTATTTTCCAAGTTTCTAGACCCATCCTAGAGTTCCATAATCACCTATAACTATTTCCATATTGAACAAAATATATCCGATAAAAAACACTAAGATTTTAACAACAAAACAAAGCATGTCTTTCCTGAAAATGAAGCATTCAGACTTCTTCCTTTTTCAGTAATTCCTCTTATGAGGACGCCATTGCAATATTCAGATGCGATAACATCCACATCCTCTTCTCCTCCGTACCATGAGAGAAACCTGAATCCATAGCCTGGGATAATGATTTAGACCTTGCCTCTCGTTGATCCAATTGTTGTTGTAGAGATTCCCCATGTTTTCTCAAGTAATCCAACTCATCTTGAAGTTGCCTAATTAGCATTCGATGCTGACCCATTGTTTCTAAAGAAAATGAGATTGTAGAGCTAAGTGCATTGAGCTTAATTACCAACTTCTGAATTGTAGTGAAGTTATCATCCAACTTTGCCTCTGCATGAACCTAGTTCCCAACGTCCATTTCTTCCATCATGTGCCTGCAATTGTTACTACACCCAATTGGAAGTCGAGCCACTGCACCACCAACCAAAAAAACTTCAGACTTCCCACTCACTAGAAAGCAACCAAGGAAATGGTAAGTGGGAGTGCATTCTCGGGATCCTCTTGAAACAATACTAGGATACCACCAACCCGATTGAAAACTTAACCAACATACTCGACTCTAATATCCTCACGACCCGACCAAATCAAGAGAATGCTATCAACACTTACCAGACCATTGTTGTGCACCAATACACCACCCAAGAACCATAAGAGTACCCACATAACACAATTACACTCCCCATGACCTCCCCTTCTTAGAAAATTGTTCGCCCATATGGGAATTGAGGTGTCAATCCCTGCTTTAAAGGAATTGCAACCAACTGAAATCATGCATCTCCTACCTTATCAATATCATAGTCATGTTTTGCAATGATATCACAACACAACGATACCACCCAACGAACCTCATTAACTAATTCCATCACTAGGACCTATACTTCCAACACATTGACATAACTTTGAATCATTGTAACACTCCCAATCACCATTAAATCCAGTGAACTTGAACCCGGATAAGGCTCTGAACGTATTGTCTTCCTTAAGTTCCTAGGGGCCAAGTACACCCTCCACATGTTGTTAGCCTTTGTCTACACCTTCTTCATAATAAAATATAATGGTGTTTAAGCTTTCACCACGGACCAAAGAGACTTGAGTTTGTCTAGTCGAGATCTTGACTTAATGAAGACACAGAAATATCGCATATGCATGAGCCTGCCACACGCTTTCCTCCAAGGGCACCTTACATGGGCGCCAAGAGCCCCACCCATTCTCCTAGCCCCTTTCATCAGGGAGGGGTTACATGACATACCTGCCCACAAACTCCCAATGAGCCTGGGGCTCAACAAATGGTTCTATTAGCCATCCCATTTGCTTCCTTATTGTTCTCTCTTAGAATGTGGAAAAACTGAACAAACATATTGGAAAGAGAAAGTCAGATCCTTCATATGAGACATTTTAACTTAATCTCCTTTGGGTTGGAGTCGGTGACAAAGCATCATATGGTGTTTTTAGAGTCCCCCACTATATTCAATTGTGTGATATGTTTCTGAAGTGCTAATTGCACCCCTTGATAGGCTGCATAGGCTTTTGCATTATTATTTGTAGTGATACCAAGGTTCCAAAAAAACTCCAATTCCTTAATTCCTCTAGAGCCATACAACAACCCCCTAACTATAAGAATAATTACAAAGGTGAAATTTGTAGATTTTTACTCCATTCCCCTATGGACTTGTGTTTGAGTTTTACATAATAAATACAATTTCTAGTCTTTTCTGGATGGACTTGTGTTGGAGTTCTACATAGTAAATATAATTTCAAGTAGTCTCTCACAACCCATGGGAAGGACTTGTGTTTGAGTTTTACATAATAAATATAATTTCTAGTATTTTCTTGATGGACTCGTGTTTGAGTTTTACATAGTAAATATACTTTCAAGTAGTCTCTCACCCATGGGAAGTAATTAGTGTCAAATAAAGGGCCTCGTTTTTTTTTTCCCTAGAAAGGGGCATTGTAATCAAAGAAATTGAGAATGGCTAAAGTTATTTAATCTATTATTTAAATTGTTATTTTGTTTATTTTGGTGGATATTGTTGTTCAATATTGTAGTTTTGTGTGGCATAGATTTTTGCATGGGAATTGCTCATGTTTTCTTACCAAAAAGCACACTGCAAAGAAGAATGAAATGCCAAGTGCCCCTTATTCAATGTCAAGTAATAATACCCACATATACATATATCTTATTTTAATTACTCTCTCGTTCACATGAAGTAACTATGCTCATGTATGTATCAAGTGAAAAAAAAAAAAAAAAAAACTGAGTTGTTAGCTTGGCTCAACTTGTAAGGAGGGAATTCATCCATGCCACTACCCCATAACCACCATGCAACACACTATTGACATTCCAAATGGAATAACATCACACATGGTGCCTAATGTTATTAATATGCACCCTTGCCATCATTTACTATACGTTTGTCATTAACCTCCTCACACATCAAGTCAAGACAACATTTGTGTACAACCATATTTATCATAGTCTATATAGAGCATAGTTACCAAGTTTGAATTCGAATTCAATATTATATGAAAAAAAAAGCGATTGAATTTTTTTTTATTCGATTTTTTTTTTACAAAAAATCATCAATATACTGGTTAAAATTCACTAGTATTTACCATATCCTCTTGTAATTCACCTATATCGAGAAGTGATGCTCTTGTAATCCTATTGGTTTCCCTTGTATCTGTCGTAATGCTACACATGCCCCATTTGATTTATAAAAACATCATATTGTTCCTCGATTTGTTGTTCCCTATAACCACTTTCCCTACCTACCTACCTACCCTACTATTATTTAAGTTGTTTCCCAATTGATAAACAAGATCAATCTATGTGGCATGCAGTATTTATAGCCATTTTGTCATCATGTGAGTGACATCGACTTCATTTTGATTGCCTTCAAAACTCATGATGCTCCTGCCTATCTAGATGAGGTGTGCAAGGCAGGGAACTTATTCCTTACAAGAATTCATTTACCAACTAACTATCAGGGAAGGCATGCTATGTTTGCTATTTAGAAGGGGTATAAGAAAATGGTGAAAATCATATAACTATGTCATTCTATCCCAATGGTTGGACCAATCCTCCTCACAAGCTTTCGGGGGTAACCAACCTTAAAGTCGAGTGATCTCTACAATAGAGAACAAATCAAATTTTCCCAATAATTCGATCGAATTGAACATGTTGAAAAATTTCGAATTTTTTTTACCAATTCAAATTCAAATAACTATAATAAAGAAAAATATTTATGTCATATTTATATATATATTATGTTCATTTATAATTTACTTTATTTTATTTATTAATCAATAATAAAATTATATACATGGTCAAATGTAACCTCAAAACATGTAACCTCAAAACTACATAAAATCTAGCCGTGACTATATATTCTATGTTGATAAGTGGCACCACCCTACACACAACTTGTTATATCTTCAACATCACTCATAGAATCCAATCGTCCACATTGCCAAAATTATTGCCATGTGTTTTCCCTATACAATACATTCACATCACCTATTGACATTATCTTTACACTTAGTGACATTATCTTATCATTTCTCATTAAAAATGTGGAGTAATTTCATATTAATATTTATTTGTAAGGAAAAAAAGTCACAGGTCGTAACTTTGTGTAACATCCTGTTTTCCCCAGTCTGTAAAAATAACTATGTTGGCCAAGAACTATGGCAAACTCAAAGATGTGAATGTTTGATTTGATGGAACTTTGCATAAAAGGTCGATGAATATAAATTATATAATGAATATGTGTTGCATGACTGCTGAGAGGGGGATGTGCTAAAAGAGACCATGATGGCTAATGAGAGGTGGTTGAAGGGACCTGGAATGGTTGTGTTTAACTTCCACCGAGCCAATACCGTACTGGTTTATACTTGCTCAAAAACCAAAGCAGCTCTCTGATCCTGGAATGGATTTCCCGTCAGGTTGGTAGGTGGGGAGGCTCCTCAAGAGTTAATGAGGGGATGGGGGTGAACCGCCCTTCCGTAACAGCTCTCAGACCTGACCATGGATGGAAAAATTTGTGCCACACGCAACCTTGCAGACCAATTTTGGCAAGGGAGGAAATGTGGTAAAAGGGAGGAGAAGAGTGCGCGCGAAAGGGATCGCGAAAGAGACTGGAGAAACCCTGGAAAACGCAGGGAGTTCTGAATACCAGGAGAAGGAGAGTAACCTTCGTCCTGGATTAGTTTCCTGCATCAAGAGAAGGAGAGTAACCTTCGTCCTTGATTTATGTTGAGCTGGAAGTAGGAGACTGAACCTCAAAGCATCATGGTCTAGCTTGGGGGTGGCTAGTGGTAAATCCGTTTGGAGTCACTGAGCCTACGATTGGGTGGAAACGAGCACCCCTCTCAGCAGTTGCATCACGCCTGGTAGATCTGATAAGTGTTTTATACCTTGTATTTCCAACTGAATATCATGAATACATGCTTATGTTTATATGCCCATAATAATTTATGTGTAGGATGATTGCCTTGTGTGATAGACTGGAAATAATGGATGCCTGTATATGCTTACATGCCATAGTTGGTTTCTGTACAAAGGATTAAGGTTGGGGCATGAATTCGCTCCACTGTGAATCATCTTGTTTGCTTGACTCTCGTAATGTTCCGGGAAGGCTCCTCAAGAGTACTCTTCCCCGGGGATTACCCCATAAACCTTGGAACCGTGCCAAACCTTTACCCAGAGACTTGAGTAAGATTCAGGACGATTGCCCAAGAACCATCTGAAGGTTCATGCGATTCAGGTCTGGAAACCTTATGCAAGGAAGGATAACTCTCTAAGGTCTCAGATTTGTGGGAGTTTGAAGCCCCGAGAAGTTGAATTTTGTGATTCAAGCTCAGAAGGGATAGCGAGCCCAATTATAGAAAGAGAGAGAATACCCTATTGTTTGGTAGACGTACGGTCAAAATCCTTTCGAGAATACCCCAGATTTGTCGAGATCGATGGATCTAGAGAAGGAGCGCAAGCATTAACACCTCGACCCTTTCAGCCCTTGCATGTAGCGATGGGATCCCGGACCGTAGATCCAAGGATCTGACGGAGCCCTATTGACCTTCGATCTTAGTCTTTGTATAGGCAGGAGGGTAGCATTTCACTGACTCGTGACTTGGAGTGGTCAAGGGTAGGGATTTATGAACTCACGACTCACGAGATTGCGACGTGATCGTGACCGTGGGATCCAAGGCACAGGAGAACCATTGGATCAGAACTTTCGTGGTTATCGCCTATCGGGGGTTCACAACTTGAGGGAGTTTCTTTTCGATTGTAGAAGTCGCAAAGTGCTGAGCGCCGAGGGCTCGTGCAAACACGTGACCCATCCATAAGTGGGGATCGTGTGGTTGACAGGTGGCGTAACAACAAGCGCCCAAAGAAAGGTGGGAACGGGTGATAGGTGATGGACACGTGTCACCTGGGAAGGAGTTATCCCATTGTTGACTTATCGTATCTCAAGAACTCCCAAAAGAGGAGCATGAGGGCTCAACACTCCAACTCACGAAGTCGTGAGATGCAAGTAGTGCTAGTATTTAGCCTAGGAAGCGGGTGACCAATGGTAGACATGTGTTACACTGGGAAAGAGTCAACCCACTGTTGACTTATCGTGGCTTGGGGTTTCGCAGGATGAAGAAGCTGCACCTTGATCTCTAAGGCCGCGAAAAGCCGAGAGTCGAGGTCTTGTGCGATGGGCAGCGATGACACAACTCGTGAGCAGAGTATAGCAGGGTTGACAAGTGGCATGTGCGGGTCACTTTGAAAAAGTCTACGCAACATTGACCTCTTGCGTCTCGGGGATTTGCGAAGGAGGAGCATGAGAGCTCAACACCTCAACTGGCGAGGTTGCGAGTGGTGCTAGTATTTGGCCTAGCCTATGGTTACATGTAGCAAGCACTAGTGAGGAGGGAGCCATACCTGTATAGTATCTCGGGTATCGGTGTTTGGAGAAATGGGAGTCGAGAGTCTTGATTCTTGACTCGCGAGTTGCGAAAGGCGCTTGTGCTAAGGCCAGCTTGTGGTCATTTCGAGGAGGATAAGGGAAGAGAGGGTCTATGCTAGGCCCCATAGAATTCTCGAGGATTCTGCTCCTCGAAGAAAAAGATGAAAAATCTAAGTTGTTGTAGTGGGTGTGTGACAAATTGGTATCAGAGCATGGTTACAACACTTGGCCTGCTTGGGCTCATGAACGAGTTGCGCAGAAACTCCATTTGAAGTACTCTTAAAAGAAGTAACCCTCTATCTTAACCCCCTTTATCAAAAGCTGAAGTTAAGAATGAAAATTCCTATTGTGTGTATGCATTTAAAAAATATGAATTATGCGTTGATTGTGAATGAATATAATGTTGACTAACAATAAGTGTTTTTCTTGCACAAGAAGTGGATGATCAACCGCAGGAAACTGCAGACACATAGAATGGTGATGCACCACGAAGTGGGGGATGGATCCCACAACATAGACGAAGATTCTGATGAAAGGAGAGCAGTAGATACCCCTCCCGATCTAGCTGAGACTGTGAGAAGCCTCATGGTCGAACTATAGAGCTGCAAGGCCGACAACGAGAGGTTGATAAAAGAGCAAGAAAAGCAGACAGAAATTAATGCAGTCTTGTTGTAGAGTTTATTTGACATATAAAGACAATTGTAGCATGAACCTGACACCAGTCACGCAGACCGACGACAGACAAAGAAAATTCAAAGTCCACCAAAGATACCAAAACGTGGTCTTTTAAGTGGCCACACTAGGAAGAGCACCTCGAGAAAGGTCCACCCCAGAGATATGGGACAAGCGTCGGACGATTCCTCTGGAAAGGAAACTGGCGACTCTGAGGGATCTTCTAGTAGTAGAACTAGTTCTTATTCCCGAAGAAAATGGAAGAAGCGAAAGCATTCCAAAAGTCACAATCTCGAAGAATTCAAGAAGGCCAAACCACCCTCTTTTGATGGTGAAATAAAGAAAGGGGAGGAAGCAGAGGCCTGGCTGCTTGGACTAAAGAAGTATTTTAGAGTCCACGACTTCTCAGAAAACTTGAAGGCCCGAGTAGGCACTTTCAACTTGAATGGAAAGGCTTCCATTTGGTGGGAAGACCTTAAGAATGTAAAAGGGATTCACGAAGAAGACCTATCATGGGAACGGTTTGAGAAATACTTCAGAAAGAAGTATCTGTCGGAAAAGTATTTCGAAGAAAAGACTAAAGACTTCTATGAACTCAAACTGGGGCAATGCACCATAGAGGAATATGTCAGCAGATTCCTCGAATTGCCGAGGTACGTACCCTATATAAAAGCAGAGAAGGCAAAGGTGCAATGATTCATCAGTGGACTACCTAAGGACTATCAGAACAGGATTGAGTTTGACGAGCCAAATACCCTAGAAGACACTATCCGAAAGGCAAGATACTGTTACGAACAGCTGGGGCATCGGACAAAACCTCGCGAAAAATGGAAGCAAAAGAATAGTTCGGGATTCCAGAAAAAGGGGTTTAAATCCCCAAGATTTAAAAACTATCAAAAGGACTCAAGGATGAGCTTCCCAACCTGAAGTGTACACCAACAGAATTTCCCCTCCCAGAGCGGAAATAAACCTTCTGGATCTACCCTAGGAAAGATTGATAACCCAAAGAGAGAACCCTTGAAATGTTGGGGTTGTTGAGAAGAACATCTACTGAGGGACTGCCCGCACCGACAACAAAACAGTCAGAGCATTTACAACGTTCAAGAAGCTACCACCGCCAATGAAGTGGCCAGGAGTGTGCTGCAAATTTATGCAGCCTTGGATAATAAACAAGCTGACCACCAAGCTTCAGTGGTGGAGATGGAAGGTATGATCACCAACCATCTAGTGTCTATTCTAATTGACCCTGGTTCAAATTTGAGTTATATAGCTCCTAAGGCTATTGATAAGTGTAAATTACAACCACATAAACACGCCAATCCATGGTTGGTACAGTTAGCCACTGGAACCAAAAGAAAGGTAGCGGAGGTCATACCATCTTGCCAATTCACTATGGGTGAATTCCCCACCCAAGCAACCCTTAACATACTCCCCCTAGGATCATATGACCTGTTGATTGGAATGGATTGGCTAGCCACATATAAAGCCAGACTGGACTGTTACCATAAAACTTTAGAATGTGTAGGTGAAGAAGGAAGAAGGATAACTCTTCGAGGGATCCAAAAACCTGTCTCGGTGAGATGAATATTAGCCCTTCAAATGAGAAAGTATTGCAGAAAGGGATGTCTACTTTACACGATACAGGTGTTGGAATCAGTTGAAGATGACAAACCAAGCCTCGAAGACCACCCACACTAAGAGAATATAGAGATGTATTTTCGGAAGAGGTATCAGGTCTACCTCTAAGAAGGGACATTGACTTCTCGATAGAACTTGCACCGGGAACGGTGCCAGTGTCTAGGACACCCTACAGGATGAGCACACCCGAGCTAGTTGAGCTTAAATTACAACTAAAAGAAATGATGGAAAAAGGCTATATCCGGCCCAACGTGTCTCCATGGGGAGCACCAGTTTTGTTTGTAAAGAAGAAAGATGGTACCCTCCGACTATGCATAGATTATAGACAACTAAACAAGGTGACCATAAAGAACAAGTACCCCTTACCCAGGATCGATGACCTGTTCGACTAATTGGGAGGTGCTTCCATCTTCTCAAATATTGACTTGAGATTTGGATACCATCAAGTATGAATCAAGGGTGAAGACATCCACAAAACTGCCTTCAGGATGAGATATAGTCACTATGAGTTTGTGGTAGTACCATTCAGATTAACCAATGCCCCTGCCACTTTTATGTGCTTGATGAACAATGTGCTCAGCAAATTCCTAGACAAATTTGTACTGGTTTTTATTGATAATATATTAATTTACTCCAAGAATAGAGAGGAACATGAGGAACATCTTAGACTTGTGCTTCAAGTGTTAAGAGAACATCAGCTCTATGCCAAATTTGGCAAGTGCAACTTTTTCCAGAAGCAAATACATTACTTGGGCCATGTCATATCTGAAGAAGGAGTAGCAATAGACCTTGACAAGATCAGGTCTATCATGGAATGGCCTACCCCAAAGGACATTTCAGATATCAGATCCTTTATGGGCTTAGTAGGATACTATAGGAGATTTATAAAAGGATTCTCCAAGATTGGTTGTTCAATCACTGCCCTCTAGAAGAAGGGAGCTAAATTCACGTGGACACAAGAATGTGAAGAAAGATTTCAATCCCTAAAACATTTACTGACCCACGCACCCATGTTGAATATCGTCGATCCCGAAGCTGACTTCCTTGTGTGCACAGATGCCTGCAAGGAAGGGCTCGGAGGAGTCCTTATGCAAGGAGGAAGTGTAGTCTGCTATGAATCCCAAAAATTGAATGAGCACGAAGTCAACTATGTGACCCATGATCTAGAGCTTGCCGCCATAGTGCACGTCTTAAAAATGTGGAGACATTGCCTCCTGGCAAGGAAATTTGTGCTTATGATAGACCACTGTGGATTGCGATATCTGTTTGACCAACCAAATCTCAATGCCAGACAAGCTAGGTGGATGGCCCTCCTTAGTGAGTTTGATTTTGAAATCAAACATGTTAAAGGAAAGGAAAATAAGGTGGTCGATGCCCTTAGCAGAAGTATGAAAACAATTCATCTGGCAACGGTGAACACCTACGAGACGAATGTCAAGGAAAGAGTTAGGAATGCACAAGAAACAAACACATTCTTCTATACCGTGACCTCGTACCTGGAGCAAGAACCCACAGGAATAAATTATGAAGGCTACTAGATGATAGATGGAGGTCTGCTAACTTACAAAAACAGATTGTATATTCCAGAATGTGATGACTTGAAGAGGTTCATAATGTATGAACTACATAAAAGACCATATACTAGTCATCCCAGATACCAGAAGATGATCACAACCACTAGGAAACAATTCTATTGGCCTGGATTGAAGAAAGACATAGCTGAGTACTTAGCCAAATTCATAGAATGCCAACAAGTTAAAGCAGAACACCGACACCCAGCAGGATTACTACAACCTCTACCAATCCCAGAATGGAAGTTGGAAACCATTTCCATGGACTTCATCACCGGATTACCAACATCGACCAAACAGAATGACGCCATCATGGTAGTGGTGGATAAATTGAGCAAGTCTGCACATTTTATCCACGTCAAATCGACTTGCAAGGCAATAGATATCGCTAGCATATTCATGGAGATATTCAGACTACATGGTATGCCTAAAGAGATCATGTCTGACAGAGACACGAAATTTACTTCCAACTTTTGGAAATCCTTGATGGCTGGTCTAGAGATCAAATTACTATTTAGCATAGCCTATCATCCCCAAATCGATGGACAGACGGAAATAGTGAACCAAATATTGAAAGACATGCTAAGAATGCATGTAATGCATCAACCCAAGAAGTGGGAAGATTACCTACCACTGTGGAATTTGCCTACAATAACGGCTACCAAGAATCCCTGAAGATGAGTCCTTTTGAAGTCCTCTATGGTAGACCGTGAAACACTCCAGTCAGTTGGAGTAATCCCGTGAACAGGGTTACTATTGGACCCGACATGTTGAAAGAAATGGAACAACAAGTGACTCAGATAAAACAAAATCTAAAGGTCGCTCAGAACAGGCAAAAAAGTTACGCCGACCGAAAGAGAACTCCAAGAGAATTCAAGACGGAAGACCACGTATATCTCAAAGTTAGGCCCAGGAAGAGTTCCCTTAGGATGGGAGCTTGTTCCAAGTTGGTACCTTCATATTGTGGACCCTTTGAAGTTCTATATAGAGTGGTACCTGTAGCCTATAGGCTAGCACTTCCTCCCACAGTAAAAGCACATAATGTTTTCCATGTTTCATTATTGAAGAAATATGTACATGATTCTAATCATATAATTGGTTGGTCTGTGATCTAGGTGGAACCGGAGGGAGAATTCCTGCCAGAACCTCAATGCATACTGGACAGAAAGGAAACCCCACTCAGGAACCAAACCATTGCACAGGTCAAGGTGCAGTTGAAACATTTTGGCCCAGATGAGGCTACGTGGGAAATGGAAGATGCCATGAAACAGGCATATCTGATTTTGTTTACTTCTGTACATAAATGTCATATTGATAGATAGAACATCGAGGACGATGTTCCTTTAAGGGGGAGGTAATTGTAACACCCTGTTTCCCCCAGTCTGTAAAAATAACTATGTTGGCCAAGAACTATGGCAAACTCAAAGATGTGAATGTTTGATTTGACGGACCTTTGCATAAAAGGTCGATGAATGTAAATTATATAATGAATATGTGTT
>ML788365.1:943863-962445 GCA_009831015.1 Picea engelmannii
CCCCCAGTCTGTAAAAATAACTATGTTGGCCAAGAACTATGGCAAACTCAAAGATGTGAATGTTTGATTTGACGGACCTTTGCATAAAAGGTCGATGAATGTAAATTATATAATGAATATGTGTTGCATGAATGCTGAGAGGGGGATGTGCTAAAAGAGACCACGATGGCTAATGAGAGGTGGTGGAAGAGACCTGGAATGGTTGCGTTAACTTCCACCGAGCCAATACCGTACTGGTTTATACTTGCTCAAAAACCAAAGTAGCTCTCTGATCCTGGAATGGATTTCTCGTCAGGTTGGTAGGTGGGGAGACTCCTCAAGAGTTAATGAGGGTGTTGTTCCAGAGTATGTACTTAAGGCTTATAAGTACAGTGTCTAGGCATCCGAAAGTGAGTAAGGGGTAGAGAAGGAATAAATGCAACCTTCGGCAAAGGAAGCTAGGGTTGATTTCTAGGTTGTTGTCTAGCTTCCAACTGTTCCTGGATGTTTATGTCCCTTTCAATCGCTGCCCACGAATGTTCCAGTTCAACCCGGGTAGTGGTTGTCTTAAGAATAATATCAAAAAGATTCAAGGCAATATGTGTTTGATCTGATAGTCAGGGTTCAATATTAGGTTGTCTTGCTACAGGGACAGTCATAGAGGAACATAAAGATAAGAAAATCTCAATACTTTTTAGATGTTGTCTTGATTTCGGTCGTATAAAGGAGAGTTTATAGCTCCGGTAGTGAAAACAGGGTGCAAACCAAAGGCCCTTTCCCGTAACTGAGTTATATTTTAATAAATGTGTGTGAGGTGTAAGAAAACATTAAGCTGTCTATCATGTAAGGCTCCTATCAAGGGATAATCTCACTTATAAACAGAAGAAGAAAAAGATAAAGAAATAACCTGATGAAGCATAATATATATATAGAAATCTAAAATGTTCACTGGTCTTATACCTGTTGATAATCGGTACAGAGGAAAAATGGTAAACAATATAGAAAACTAAAATTTATTCACTATAGTAGAGGTTGTACTAAATTATAGCGAAGCATTCATCAGAAACATATATGAAATGAAATTAGATATGAAATACAAGGAAACAAACACATAACACAGTCGTGACGGAATTGAGAATCTTCGGATTTGCTTTGTATTAACTTTCGAGGAAAAAATCTCTATTACAATCGACCCAAAAAGGTCCAGCCTCTTTTTCTTCCTTCTTTTGTATATTTATACAAATTTACATATGATGGAATCCCAATCGTTCCAGGATTTTCAGTTACAATGAGAAGGAGGTCAATCGTTTCATTTCTTTATCTTATGTCTTTATTTGGTACCAGAAGCCTGCCCTCTCGCATGCTCGGTACAAGTGACACATTTTTCCACCAGCCGAGATATCAACCTTGAAGGTTTCGCTTGACAATTGGCCTAAAAAATGTAACAATCTTTGACTAATTGCAACAACCTTTCTTCCATCTGTCGGTCTAGGGTGTCAATAGCGCACAATTGCACACTTGGTTTAATAATACATTTATCTATTTGAACTATGATTGCCAGAGTTACTTGTGAGACTTCAACCGAATCTCTTTCTTCTTTCTCATTTATATCAAGCAAGAGTTTCTCCATATTCATTTGGCTCAGCGTCTCAGCATTACTCTCGCTATCAATGCCTAACAAATTTCCATCTATAGAACCAAAATCCTCTTCATAGGATTTCCTTACCTTCTTGGCTTGCAATTTGCCTTCTGATATGTTGCGTTCCCATTCTTTCAACAAAATATTACCTCGGGTCTGTTCCGAAATGGAAAATTTAGAACTTTCTCTCGATTCCCTGTTTTTTGTAGCTATTACAGCCTCTTGAAATGCGACCCGAGCTACTCCAGCTTCTCTCTCTCTGACAGATAAGTTTTCTTATACTTGATCAATAAACAGACAATTGTTTTGAATCGTCTCTACCTTGGCAAGTAAACTTCGTTGGGCAAGTAATCTCCATAGCCTAGGAGTGGAATATCCCGATATTTATAACTTGGCTTTCGACGAACTCTAATCTAACCTGTAACTGCCCTATCAAGTCTCTTTGTTGGCCTACCTGTATTTGATTGGTCTGAGCTACCAGCTCTGCTTGTTCGAGCTTAGCTTTGAGTAGCTCAATTTCCTCTTTATCGACCATCCTTGCTTGTTCTATTCCTGTGTTCACTTGGTCCTTGGCAGTTTCTTCTGCTATGGCTAGTTTAGCTTCTACGGTTTTGATGAGACGATTTTTTTCGCTTCAGTTGATTTTTCAAAACCCCGACTGAAAATTGGTTTGCCATAGCAAACTCCCCTAATGTACCGGCTATTTATGTCGCAAACTCTTCTTTCTTCTTGTCTTTCCTGTCGATCAACACCTTAAATTTCTTGGCCGCTTATCCTGCTTCTTGATAGAATTCTCTTTTTACCACAAATTTTTCTCTTCTTATCAAAAAAGAACTCATTTGGAGGGAGCTCTTCCATCCTTATAGGTCTCAATTCTTCATTGAAAATCCACCCTGTGTCTATGTTCCCTTGAGTTGACTGTAAGGGAGTAATGGAGGCGATGGGATCTCTGATTTTCTTAGCTGACTGGCCTGGAGTGGTAATTGGAGTCTTCTTTTTCGACGGATCGGGAGTTTTTATTTCTGGTTTCGGACTCCTAGTTTGCTCTCCCCTATCTTGGTGTTTTTCTTGTCTGGGTGATGTATCTTTGGAGCCTTCGGCTTCTTTTTGCTGCACCTCTACTGTTATTGGATTTTCACCCCGCAATAGTGGGGGAAGACAACTCCGTCGATGTTCTTGGAATTTTAAGACATTGGCCCTCTCTTCGGGTGCCAGGGCTTGTATCCGAGCCAAAACCTCAGCACAAGATCTCGTGCCTCGGAAAATGTCATCCGAGGGTGAATTTTCATGTTCGAACCTTTTAAGCCCGCAACTGGCTAAGTGATTACTTATGACCCTCTGTGGATCGTGCTTTTTGAATTCGACATGAACCAATTTCAGGTCCTCTAGGGCTGCTGCCTCAGCTTTAGCATGCCCGAAATCTAACAAAGAATAGGAACTTAAATGAATAGGAAAAGGTGGCCATACCTTCTTAGAATATCCCTTAAGCTCCTTGCTTACTCCACCGATTACAATTTGTCTGGCAATCTCACGGCAAGTTAGCCTATCGGGTATGAATAATGGCAAGGCATTTGGAGGAATAGAAGCACCGAAAACCCTGAGATATGAAAATTTTGCTTCCACGTACCAGTCGGCTATACTGCTCAGATTTACCACGATACTGTCTGAGATCCTGGGTGGGGTGGCCGAAGATAGTGACATGCAGTGGTACCATCACCTAGTTAAAGATTTCATACACAAAATCTGAGTCTTTGTCTTCCCACAACTTTGAATGGTAGACGTGGATGGGCTCAACCTCCGATGGCGTCCAGCTCCAACTCATCAAGGGAAAAGGTGTCAGAAAACACACGACGTCCATGATATACGCGGACATAAAGAATGAAGCAATTTTTCCACTCTCCTTCTGCACTCGATACTCTGTAACTCGACTGGTCAAACTATCAGACAATAGTTTATCCTAGTCGAAGGAACAACCTTCGACGACTGTGTGAATTAGAGGCACCCACTGAAGGAAAAAATGTGTGGTGTCCTCTCTCCCATATAATCTGCAGGTCATCATAGCAATATATTTGAACTGTGGTTCCAGAGAAGCTATTGAATATATACCATTGTTGTTCGCCCTGAACTTCGCAGGGTGTGAAACCCAATCTTTGATTAAACCAGACATAGTCTTGTCATATTGCACACATTCCTTTTGTTTAAAATTCTCCAGGAATTCAGCATTGTAAACAAAGTTCGACATGGCTGGCAACTTGTACATAGCCTGCAATTGTTCGGGTCTGAAAGTCCCAATGGTGACCCTCTGCTCGTTGACGATGGTTCTGGTTGTTATATCTACATGGTCTAATGCCCAACGGATTATATCGTAGTAAGGGAGCATACGTGGCCTAGCCACTAATTTATGCATTTGAGACTGGATGACGATCTTATACTTGGTGATCAGGTCATCTTTTTCATTTTCACTGGAATCATCCGAAACATCTACCAATTCAGACTGTATATCCTCAGAAATATATGACCAGGTCCTGACAGAGTCGACACTTTGAGGTGAAGTATCAGAAACGTTGTCTGAACTTTGTCCTGAAACCTCAACAGTGGCTTTAGACTCTTTTCGCGGGGCCATGGCGGGGGATTCTACTTTAGCTCTCCTGTGATAACAATATGTATACATACAGAAATTAGTTCGCTCTAGAAAGGTTTCCTCTACATAGAATATAAATGAAATTTGTGACAACAAATAAAAGATCCATGCCTTCGACCATTTAAAACTAGGTCGTCCTTAGGAACAGAAGGATCAAATCGTTCCTAAGTTTGGCAATAAAAACCAAATCCTTACTTGTCGATTTGCCTCGTTTCCAATTAATGTCCTGGATTTTGACAGTTCATAATGCAAGTTGGCACAAGGAAAGTTTAAAATTTCCTCGGAGACTGTGCATATTAATTTGTCTTAAAACACTGGAAATGTTGGCTTAGCTTAATTAATCATGCTTTTTTAAATGTTAATTAATCTTTCGGCACTCGCCTCATCGGGAGCTTTCGCTTTAACCCTCAGAACCTCTAAGACCCGAGATTGCGATAATTATCTTTGCTTAATAAAAAACGTAACCATGATTAGGCGTTTTATTAATTACGTTGTTATTTATATCGCGACTTCGCGACTCGGAGCTTCGAAGGTATAGCTTCTGGGAGGCTTGTATGCCGAGTTGAAAAATCGCGAGATCGTGATAATATGATTTAATTAAATTGGAGGATAAAACCGGATTAAGTGTTTAATTAATTACGTTTCTATCTATATCGTGACTTCGCGACTCGGGGTTTCGAAGGTATAACTTTTGAGGGAAAACACGCCGAGTTGTGAAATCTCGACAGAGCTTAATCGCGGCTAAACCTTTTACCTTTAACATTAACCCGGGTTACTTTAACAAGAATCTCATGGTTTTGGCTATCGGGGTTACGACGATAAGACTTTTGGAGCTAGCAAACACCGAGACACGAAATCCCGATGATGCTTAGCTGCGGTTTAGAGCATTTTTACTCTCGGTAATGATCTGGGTAAACTTTTTAAAACTAGTTCGTCGTTTCGCCCCTCGGGACTTGTAAACTATGTGATCTATAACTCCCGACATGCGACATCCTGAGGTAAAAAGGAGAGACTGGTTTAAACGATAAAAAAAAAATCTTACCATAAGAGTATGATAACCGTCGTTGTTTGCATGATGAGACTTCTGAGATTTTGGAAAAAATAAAGGAAAATATGAAAACCGGCTTTCGACTTCAAGCATTAAGATATGAAATTTTAAACAGGCTAAAAAAAAACAAAGGCGGCTCCAACATAGGGGATGGGGGTGAACCACCCATCCGTAATAGCCCTCAGACCTGACCATGGACGGGGAAATTCATGCCACACACAACCTTGTAGACCAATTTTGGCAAGGGAGGAAATGTGGTAAAAGGGAGGAGAAGAGTGCGCGCGATGGGGGATCGCGAAAGAGACTAGAGAAACCTTGGAAAACACAGGGAGTTATGAATACCAGGAGAAGGAGAGTAACCTTCGTCCTGGATTATTTTCCTGCATCAAGAGAAGGAGAGTAACCTTCGTCCTTGATTTCTATTGAGCTGGAAGTAGGAGACTGAACCTCAAATCATCGTGGTCTAGCTCGGGGGTGGCTAGTGGTAAATATGTTTGGAGTCACTGAGCCTACGGTTGGGTGGAAACGAGCACCCCTCTCAGCAGTTGCATCACACCTGGTAGATCTGATAAGTGTTTTATACCTTGTATTTCGAACTGAATATCATGAATACATGCTTATGTTTATATGCCCATAATAATTTATGTGTAGAATGATTGCTTGGTGTGATAGACTAGAAATAATGGATGCTTGTGTATGCTTACATGCCATAGTCGGTTTCTATACAAAGGATTAAGGTTGGGGCATGAATTCGCTCCACTGTGAATCGTCTTGTTTTCTTAACTCTCGTAATGTTCCGGGAAGGCTCCTCAAGAGTACTCTTCCCTGGGGATTACCCCATAAACCTTGGAATCGTACTGAACCATTACCCAAAGACTCGACTAAGATTTGGGACGATTGCCCAAGAACCGTCTGAAGGTTTATGTGATCTGGGTCTGGAAACCTTATGCAATGAAGGATAGCTCTCTAAGGTCTCAGAGTCGTGGGAATTTGAAGCCCCGAGAAGTTGAATTTCGTGATTCAAGCTCAGAAGGGATAGCAAGCCCAATTATAGAAAGAGAGAGAATACCCTAGCGTTTGGTAGATGTACGGTCGAAATCCTTTCGACAATACCCCAGATCTGTTAATACTGATGGATCTAGAGAAGGAGTGCAGACATTAACACCTCGACCCTTTCAGCCCTCGCATGTAGCGATGGGATCCCGGACCGTAGATCCAAGGATCTGATGAAGCCCTATTGACCATCGATCTTAGTCTTTGTATAGGCAGGAGAGTAGCATTTCGCTGACTCGTGACTTGGAGTGGTCAAGGGTAGGGCTGCATGAACTCACGACTCGCGAGATTGCGATGTGATCATGACCGTGGGATCCAAGGCACAGGAGAACCATTGGATCAAAACTTTCATGGTTATCGCCTATCGGGGATTCAGAACTTGAGGGAGTTTCTTTTCGATTGTAGAAGTCGCGAAGTGCCGAGCACTGGGGGCTCGTGTAAACACATGACCCATCCGTAAGTGGGGATTGTGTGGTTGACAGGTGGTGTAACAACAAGCGCCCAGAGAAAGGTGGGAACGAGTGACAAGTGATGGACACATGTCGCTTGGGAAGGAGTCAACCCATTGTTGACTTATCGTATCTCAGGAACTCGCGAAGGAGGAGCATGAGGGCTCAACACTCTAACTCGCAAAGTCACGAGATGTGAGTAGCGCTAGTATTTAGCCTAGGAAGCGAGTGACCGGTGGTAGACACGTGTCACACTAGGAAAGAGTCAACCCACTGTTGACTTATCGTGGCTCGGGGTTTCGCAGGATGAAGAAGCTGCACCTTGATCTCTAAGGCCGCGAAACGCCGAGAGCCGAGGTCTTGTGCGATGGGTGGAAGCGACACATCTCGTGAGCAGAGTATAACGGGGTTGACAAGTGGCGTGTGTGCATCGCTTTGACAAAGTCCATGTCACATTGACCTCTCGCGTCTTGGGGATTCGTGAAGGAGGAGCACGAGAGCTCAACACCTCAACTGGCAAGGTTGCGAGTGGTGCTAGTATTTGGCCTAGCCTATGGTTACATGTAGCAGGCGCTAGTGAGGAGGGAGCTATACTCATATAGTATCTCAGGTATCGATGTTTGGAGAAAGGGGAGTCGAGAGTCTTAATTCTTGACTCGCGAGTTGCGAAAGGCGCTTGTGCTAAGGCCAACTTGTGGTCGTTTGGAGGAGGATAAGGGAAGAGAGGGTTTGCGCTAGGCCCCATAGAAGTCTCGAGGATTTTGTTCCTTGAAGAAAAAGATGAAAAATCTAAGTTGTTGTAGTGGGTGTGTGACACTTTGAAATGGAGCAGAGTTAGTTGAGGATTGTTGATATCATTTATTTTTATAATGAGTTAACATTTTGAATTGAAAATTTATGGTATTAAATTGGGGTTTCTGTTACAAAGAAAATTTCTCTATGGCTAGGGGTAAACTACAATAGACAGAAATGACTACAGAAATCAACTTTAATCTCAAGTATGTTATATAAACAAATATGCTAGCAAGACAAGATAAAAGGCATACCTCGTCCAGTTGTTCAATGAAGTCCATTGTTGAGCACTTGACCCAAAGCAATATACCTGCAACTAGTCCTCAACAACCAAGAAACGCAAGCATATGGTGATAATATATAATGTTAGCACATTCAATAGCATAATCCATCAATATTCATAACAAATACGCCCATGGAATAACAATTCAAATATTCGCAAGATATTAATTGGACGAGAAAAGAGTATTTCTATTATAATGTAATCAACATAAGTGAATGAGTTACAAACTTCCATGTCGGCACGATTCAGAACCGAGAAACTAAGTTCCTTCCATCTGGGCCTCCACCAAAGGCAAGCTCATATAAGAGAGACAATGAGGTTCTCAATCAATAAGGGAAGAGCTTGGGGGCTAAACAATGTGTTCAAACTTAAAGGACAAAGGGATGCAGACTCAATGTGAAGTGAATAATTTCTCCAGAGTAACTTTGCTCTCAAAGTTGAATTCTTGTCCTCTTTTCCATAGCTCGGATTTGGCCCATTTGTAACCTTCAAGTGAAACGAAAGGGTTGAGTCGGAACATTTCCAGTATATGGAAGGCCAAGGATCATAGATCTTGTGACGTGACATGGAAACCCGACACCATTTTTTAATTTTGGGAACAAATTCCGATGTACGCGGGCTGTAGTGGTGCAACCTGCATATATGCATGCTGTAATATAGGCAGGGCACATATATGTGGAAAAATCATGTTTTTAGCTTTGGAATTTGTAAAAGGGGACTTCTAATCTGCACAGGGAAATGGAAAAAGGCCATCTGTGCAAGATTGCATAGGGTGAAGCAAATCTTACTATAACATATTCCCATTAATTTAGATCATATTGTATTTTGATGCCATGTGCACATCAACACCATTTATTTGTTCTAAATTATTTTAGAAGTCTCAATATCCTTGAGAAACACACTTAAAGGCCTTTATTGATATGGATAACAACTCTTTATATGTTTGCATATACTAGCAAGGAATCATAACTTTCTCCTCAACCATATAGAGGAATCATGATTAATTTATTATCATATCACTTGCAATTTTACCAAGCACATAAAAATGGTTTCTAAATTACCAAATTACATGTCCATAATCATGGAAAAAAATCACAATGTGTAATTAATGTTAATATTTTAATTAATTAATTATTTTTGTTATTTATAATTAATATTTAAATTAAAACATATTAATAAAACTTTCTCCAAACCATGAATAATTTATTATCACATCACTTGCAATTTTACGAAGCACGTAAAAATTGTTTCTAAATTACATGTCCATGATTACATGTCTATAATCATGGGGAAAAATTACAATGTGTAATTAATGTTAATATTGTAATTAGTTAATTATTTTTGTTATGTATAATTAATATTTAAATCAAAACATATTAATAAGATTTATTGGTGGTTAAATTACAAACCATTTTTTTTTTTAAATTGTATCTTAATGAGAGATATCATCATTTCTTTCAGCAATCCAATCTAAAGAGTAAGAGTTTCTTCTTAATTATTCAAATAGAAAAACATTGTCAACGCACTCAAAAGATATATCGCCAAGTTCAATAAATAATCATGTCTAAATTCAAGTTTCTTTCATTTGTAAAATAATTTAGTTAGACTTTCATTCTTACTCAAATAAAAGATGTGAAGGATCAATAATTCATCTATCACATAACCTACCTACCTCTTATTCCTTCCCCCTCCTTTTGCTATGTCAACTCCTAGGGGGTTTATACTTGTTGGGAGTGAGATGCACAAGGAGGGTTATAAAGACTCAATGGGAGTAATAACTCACTATAGGCAAGTAGGTCCAGTAAATTATCCTCAATATGTGTGTCCATTGAGTAAGATAGTTCTATAAGGTGTTGAGGTATATAACTTCAAGATGTATCCCTTTAAGGTGGGGTAGAGGCACTTAGTCAATCAATAAAGAAAGTCGTGTTTATGCAAGCACTTCATTTATTAAAATGAAATCAAAGAAAACAATAGTACAATATGCCAACCCAAATTCAAGGATTCACACTCAAGAATCACACATTTTATCCTGTATGATTGTTTGGCAATTTATCAGTATCTAGTTCATAATAGATAAACAAATGGCATTTAGCCAGTAAACCTTTAAAACATTTTTCATCATAAAAGGTCACCAATAACACTAAATAACTATAAGAAAAATACACACCATTTTCATGCTTAATAAAAAAATGAATTAACATTTTCCTATTTCATATGGGAGAATGATGATAATACACTCATGTTTCATGCTCAGAAATGGAACTTTCATTCTCCTAAATCATATGGGCGAGCTGTGATAATACACACACAAAAAAAATTATGCTAAAAAATGAAGCCACCATTCTCATATATCACATGGGAGAATCATGATAATACACACTATTTTCATGCTAAAATATCATTCTCTTAGATCGCATGGTAGAACTATGATAAGACATGCCTTTTTCATGCTTAAAAAAATGAACCGTCATTCTCTTGTATTACAAGGATAATGATAATAATAATGTCATGTTTCTTCTCCTTGTTGGCATTAACCTTAATAAGGATAGAAGAGAAATATTCTAGGACACACCTTTGTTAACAATTCATATACCAAGGTAAAATGACAAACTAACCCCTTCATCAACAACCCTAGTCCAAGGGAAAATATTAGTCCAATACCTTAACTCACAACCCCACGCCAAGGAAAATAGTATTCTAATACATGGACTAGCTTATCCAAACTTTTGCGCTTAGTAGAATCAACCACAGCAATAATTGTCATGAATTAAAATTACATACACGGTCGCTTGATTGTACTAAGAAAAACATTTAAGCCGTGAGACAATATTTGAAATGAGTTTCAATAACATTCATATACAATGGCATTGTAATTGGGTAGAAAATCAACTCCATGTTTTTTTTGTTACAAAATTACATTAGTGCACAAAAATTTGGGAAGATGTAGAGGTAGAGAGAATAAATTGATTATTGGCTCTTGTATGTAATGGTTAGATGAGTTACAATCCATGTCAATGCCTATGTGTATATGGGATGAAGCACCAAGTTAGCATAACAAATTTTGGGCACGGCAAATTTTTTGGAAAACATAACTAGGTTGTAGTGTTGGACAATGCAATTTGGATATAGGCATGCTTCTGACACAATTCCATGATGCCACTATGATTCACAATTGAAGTTTAGTGATTGTACATAAACAACATGAAAGGATTTTTCTTACTCCTCTAGTAATGAACTTGGTCTATCTCTTAACTCTTTTTTATTAATCAAAACTTCCCCATTTAGGAGTTGTTGGTCCACAACAAGTATCCTTTTGATTAACAAAAGTTATCTTGAAGCTATTTTAAGATGTGAAAATTGTTGGCCTGAGGTTGGTCACCCTTTTAACTTGATCTGGTAAAGCTTCAAGGTTCTTTGTTTGGTTTCCCTCTCTTTACATTGTCGAACTATGTCTTTCTACACTAGCTTGGCTCTAAGTTCAACAACTAACTCTTGTTGATGCGGGTGGAATGACCTTCAATAGATAGGGGTACTCTCTGATATGAAGTCCCAATAAGACTTCACACTATTTGGGATAGGAGTCCCATCCGAATTCTAGCCCGACTGCCATTGTTGGTATGAGGGAGATGTGAATGGTAAATTAAATGCGGAGATGCATATTGTGTAGGTATAGGCTATACTAAATGTAAAGAAATAAATCTAAACTATCATATCCTAGCTAGTGGCAACAAATCTATCAAATGAACAAATATGGATGTCAACAATCCTTGCATGTAACCTCTACATAGTTAGTTGTCATAAAAGAGACAAAGACTAATAACATATATGTACGAATGAATGTATGCATAGAAACGTCTGCAGTAAGAACCCATTCACGACCATCTATCCATTTATCTCAGATAATTAATATTAAAGAAGAAAACATATTGTAAGAGATAAGAAAAGTCTATAAATGAATAGTGTAACCTTACAACACCCACAATAACTAGAAGTCCATTGGGAGCAAATCATAGTAAACAATGATCATCAAAATGTTTCCTCTCCATCAAAATGGATCCGAGGGCTTCTTGCTATTAAAACCTCAGAAAGTTAGATAGGGAAACATAATTTGGTTTGCTTTCCCAGGTAGTCATCCTTGGGAGGATTTTGGGGGCATCTAGGTTGTCCTTTGTCCCTTTTTTCATCTCGTCCAAGCCTATTCTTATCCCAACAAACTCAATGTTTTTGGTATTGGTTTTGTCCAGTTGTGGTAGGATTTGATGAGCCTTCTTTTGAAACTCCTGCACTCTAATATACATTTGTTTGGCCAAGTTATAGAGTTCGTTCCTTACTTCTTTGGCACTTATCCTGAACTCCTGGATGTTGGTTATGTCACACTTGTAGAATTTTACTTCTTCTTTGAGGGTCTTAATTCTTTCCTTATACTCTTTGATCTCCTGCATCATGTTCTTAAGTTTTTTTTTCAGATTCCTAACTAAAATCCACACCAGTTGAAGCAATGGCCAAAGGGTCTTTCGTGATATTATCGACCACAACCTTCTCTGTGGTTACTGAAAGTGCAACGACTCTGGAGATAGACAATCTTTTAATGCTCTGTTGGACAATCTTGCTCGAATTTTTATCAAATTTGAAGAAGTTTGGTTTTTCCACTTTTCGGGCCTTGGACGGTGTGAATATTGTCATGTCCCCATTTTTGGATTCCCTTATTATGAGGTTAGAGTCACTTTATGAGGCTTGAGTCAGCCAAGTCAGAGGGGTGAGACCATGTCATCAGTGAGCTTGGAGAGTTTGGATGAGTTTTATAGGGCCCAACTTAGTTTATTTACCAGTATTCATCATCAGGGTCATTTTCACACAACTTTTTCTTGGTTTCGTTGCATTCCAACGATTTTCGTAAAACGAGGTTATTAATGGGCATATTTTAATTAATTACACTAAAGGTACTATTTGGAGCTTGTTTCTTGGAGAAATACCTTAGTGTAATAGCTCGTTGGAATCGAGGAGAAAATATCTACAAGATGGGATGATCAAAAGTGACTTTTAGTGGTCGGAGAAATCATAAAGGCGAATTAATCACTTTTTGGAAGAAAAAGGTTCATTAATTTAATAAAGTGATTTTATGAGAAAATATTAAAGATGAAGTAAAAGTCACTTGAAGGGAAAAAGGTGAAAAGGGGTATAAAAGAGAGATAGGAGCTCATATTCTCTGATTATTGCATATTGTGAATTGGAAATTAGAACCCAGAGAGGAGTCAACCGACTTCCTTCTTGTTTGGTGGATTTCTGGATGAAACCATCGCCTTTGACAAAGTTCGGTGTTGAAAGACACACCCTAGTCCATTGGGAGGACCACACAGGTTCTTCATCGAGCTACATGATCAGATTATATGAGTAGAGAAGTCTAGTATCAACTAGGGCACATATTTGTTAGTTGCAACGTGAGGTTTTGGGAAGAGTTTTACAGCAGTTGAGGGTCACTAGGCCCAACCAATCAAGGAAAGACAGATTCCTTCCAACCCATTTGAGGAGGAGTGAGGGTGCACCAATAGAGACATTTATCATCATATTCTGAATGGTAAATCTCCCAGATCGTGCCAATTTGTCAGTTTGTAGTGCATGGAGGTCTGGGTATCCATCTGGGGCTCTGACTGAGCAACAGTGAGTCTGTGTTTCATCTCAGAGGATGGGAGAGTGTGTTGGGGAGCAGGGCGACACATCTGAGACATATCTCAGTGGGATATGACGAGTATAAGCATCATGGCACATTTCCTAATTTACAGCATCAATTTTCCGACTTATTTGCAGTTGCATGCAACGTATTCATCATTACATGCAAGAGATCTTTAGCGCATGCCCCAAATCCATTCATCTAGAATTATCATTGTTATTTATCAGTCTTTTATTTTGTATTCCAGTTGAGATCGTTACTGTTCAGATCTAATTGACAATATCTAGCTTGAGTTTTCTACATATTCATTGTATTATTGTTATTTTGTTGAATAAGAATTGTTGCATTGGTTATGGTTCCAAATTTATTTGCATGCATGATATAAAAAAACTAAACATAACAAAACTCATCTAGAAACCTTGAAACGCAGTCAGAAACCCTTTATAACTCTGCCAGAAACCCCAACGCATCAGATCTACTACATAGATCTCAGAGCTAGCAGTTGATGTTCCGATAAGAGGATTCAAGGATATTACAATGGTATGAGAGTTGGTTTTCTTGCCAGCCTAAGGGGAAAATCAGTGAGGAGTTATTTCAGATTGTTTCCACTAAATTTCAATGATGATAACTTGCACTTATACCTTCATATGCAGTAGTAGAGAGAAAAGTTCAGATCAGATATGGAGGACGACATGAGGAATATTCGTAACATGCTTGCACAGGGGCAAGAACAGTTGATGCAGGCTATGGAAATCCTTCAAAACAATGCAGGGATCAATGGAGCTAGTTGTTCAAAGAGGCAACAAACAATACATAAAGGACATGATGAGGAGTTTGCAGATTGTTTGAGAGAGTATCAAGAGCTTGGTACGACATTTCATGCAGACAGGTCATTCAAGGATATTTGCAATATCAAACATCCTGAGTGGTATGAAATCCAAGTATTAGTGGACAAGAAGGTGAAGGTACCAAGGAAAAAGGTTGATGGTGCATATGGTGAAGTGTCCCCATCAACCAATGTTGAGGATTCCACATTGTACCTTATTAGTGATGCTCATGATGATGAGGGTGTGTGTGAGGAGGAGTTAGCAGTGGATGAGATACCTTGTGAGGTTGACCTCATTTCTTAGGAGATGTGTATTAGAGATGAGAGAGAGATAGTTGGTTTTGAGGAGGTTTGTTCACATGGGTCACCTACTGAGATGGATCTCATTTCTTAGGAGGTGTTTTTGAGTGATGTTGGGAAAAGTGGTACAACATATGTTGGGGCGTACTCTGATGAGGATTCCATAGTTGAACTTGGTAGTAGAAGTCACGAGGTATCACTTCATCATGATGTGGATGTTTGTTCGTGTGAGTCACACCATTTGAGAGGGAAACTAAAGTTTCACAAGGACATGATTATGGCAACCATGAGACAGCTCGATGACACACATACATTGGTGGCTTCTTTTTGTTGGAGGGCCACTATGGTGTAGGAAAACTTGGGAGGAGATCTTTCCCTTGCGTATTTCATTACACTCAAGAAGGCCATGGTAGTGACTATATCTAACTACCTACACCCGCAGATAGGGATTATCTTCTCGCAGTGGGTGGCGTGTACCAAGGTGTGTTGGAAGGGAATGAGCATGAGGTAGACATAATTACCCATGAGTTGGTGAACACACAAGACTCTTTGGAGAGCACTCAAATGGTCCTTCAAAAATATGAGTCATGGGTAGATCAGCTTCAGGAGGAGTTGAGTCAGGCATCTCTTCCATCCATTTCAGCAGACAATCAGTCATATACATCAACCTTCTCTTAGGAGGTTGTCAATGACATTGTCGAATTGATGTAGGAGCCTCATGTGATGGGTGATCATGAGGGGCATTCAAACTTACAAGAGATTGTAGGGAGATATGACATGAAGATTTTTTAGGATGCACATGTGTTGCACGAGCCACCACATTTGGTGAGCTCCTTGATCTCTCATGATGAGACAATTGAGCATACACTCATGGATTGTGGAGACAGGTACATTTCAGGTGAGGACACATCCATTTGGGATCCAGGGTTAGTTGACACTCATGATGAGGACATGTGTATATAGGATCCATGGTCAGTTGATACTCATGGATTGGTTGATACAATGGTACATCTAGGATACAACATGGTACCGAGGGACATAGGAGTATGCAGTGGTATACAGTGATGAGAAGTAGTCCGTAGTGGCATGCATAGGTGTACAGTGGCGCACATGGGGATGCATTGGAGTGCATGGCAGAGGCGTGCATGATAGAACATGGAGTTTCTAGTGGAGAGCGTTTCGCTTCGTTGCCACAACGCATGGATTTTGGAGATCATATCATCAACATTCATAGTACCTGTGATGATGGAGAGAGTAGGGTTGACCATCAGTGTGAGGAGACATGGGAGTAGCATGGAGTCTGAGTGACTGCTCATATAGTCCACCAGTGTGCATGGATGAGTTCTTGGTCATACCCTTGGGATTGACCAATGTATGTGACACTTTCCAATGTGGTATACAATCGTGGAGGTTTATACTACCGTTCCTTGATGCTCTCATCAGGTACAACAGGACATGGGAGGATTATGTGAGGTAGTTGGATGAGCCCTGGGTCGTTATACACATGACAAATATTCTCCATTTGGGGCATGTGGACAGTGCAAAAGTTGACAGAGGAAGATTGAGGGATGACATGCTCTACTATAGAGATGGCCCATATTTGGTCTCTGAGTCCACATTTAGGGAGATGGTCATGAGAGTGACGTATGATACATCTTGGGTAGGGAATTTCGAGAATTTGTATGAGTTTGAAGCACCATAAGAGATAGGGATATTTTTTAGTGGGTTGTCTAAAATCCAGACTTTCCCTGCATACATTGTCATGGGTGAGGATGGAATATTTCTCTGTGCGGGTTGGCAACAATAGGATACATTAGTAGCTACAGGGTTGATTCCTAGTATCTAGTTTTCATCAGTTGGTGGCATACATGGTTCACTATATTGGCTCAGCTGAATTCCAACAGTTATCAATATGGCACAACAAAATTCAGTGGGAATTGGAAGTGGTGGAATTCCAAATTGGCTATGTCATCTAGGGATTCATTTAGTTGGTAGTTTGCTTCACTTCTTGATGGATCGGGTTGCGCCAGGGAGCGATATACTTCATTCTTGGATTGTCATGTGAGGGATTGTTGGGATTCATTCTATATGGCGAGACAAGTTCTCTCTTTTGGTACCCAGGATCAAGTATGGCAGTGGATTTGCAGACCTTGGTTCCGCAGGGACTCCTTTACAGATTCTGCTTCTTGATAGCAGGCCTAGTCTTTACAGGTATTTTAGCATGGGGTTCCAGGAGTGGGGAATCTAGTATGTGTACATTGGGTACGCAATCATGGTTGGAGTGGTGCAACATTAACATGATGATCCCTTTAGGATATTAGTGTGGGACCATGGAATTACAGGGCTGGGCATTTCATTGAATGATAGAGGTGAGTGGATCCTTGCAAGGGGAAATCATTCAGATTTTCCATTGAGATTCAGTTTGGAGGAGAGCGTTTCACTTTTTAGTGATTCTTCGAGGTCTTATAGCTCCTCACTTTTGAGATAGTATGTTCGGCGAGAGGAGGCCTGATCTAGGTGGATATTGGTGGCCACCCACCTATTCCAACTGGCTCGAAATAGTTTGTTAGCAATTTACTATTTTTAGTAGTTTTTCGGTTCCTAAACTTTTGGGGCCATTTTGAGGTCCTAAATGAATATTTTTCAGGATCGATCACCTCAACCATCCCTAAAATCTATGATTGAGGCCCAAAAATGAATTTCCTTGTCGATACCTTTCCAACAAGCTATCGTACGCCCAAAAAAATATCGTATGCCAAAGTTACGCCTCCAGGAAGTTGATACACTAAACTACCCAAAACAGGGTCCACAAAACTGTTGGTTTTTCATCTTCTGGGGTTAGGGTTTTTTATTTTATTTATGTTAAAAATTCCTTTGGATCCTAATTGTAATAATCATCTTATTGTGAATGTGAGTAGCCGTCACAACTCTTCTCAGAGATAAGTTGTCACCATTATAGTGAGTCTTTCACTCTGTATTTCTACAGTTTTGCACATTTCGCTCATTAATAGAAATTATGTATTACTATATCTTTGTGTTTATGGTTATATCTCTAATAAATCTCTCTTATATTATTGGATATCTGATATATCTTTGTACATTTATTTATTATATCTCTTCTCTCTGTTCATGCCAAATATAATCCAGATCAAGGCCATGTTTGGCTTGGAGTGGTCATGGGGGTCAGGATCATTTTCTATGGAGGTTGATTGTTACTTTCAGGAGTTATCTCATGATATGCATGAGAGTGGCTCCCTAGTAGAGTGACTCATTGAGGGGTTGACCAAGTTTTTGAAGTACCATGTTTTTCTACCCATCAGTAACATTCAGAAGAAGATTTTTTATGTCAGTAACTCTCTGGACTATGAGTTGAGAGGAGGATGCTTCACATATTCTAGGTTGGTTTGGAACCCAACTATCATGTTCAATTTCAGTTGGGTTCAATTGGTGGAGTGTTAGGGTTTAATGGGATTGCTTGAGGACAAGCAATCTTTGGGAAGGGAGGATTGTCATGTCCCCATTTTTGGATTCCCTTATTATGCGGTTAGAGTCACTTAAGGAGGCTTGAGTCATCCAAGTCATAGAGGTGAGACTATGTTATCAGTGAGCTCAGAGGGTTTGGATGAGTTTTATGGGTCCCAACTTAGTTTATTTACCATTATTTGTCATCAGGATCTTTTTCACACAATTTTTTCTTGGCTCCCTTGCATTCCGATGATTTTCATAAAACGAGGTTATTAGTGGGCATATTTTTATTAATTACACTAAAGGCACCATTTGGAGATTGTTTCTTGGAGAAATACCTTAGTGTAATAGCTCATTGGAACCGAGGTGAAAATATTTACAAGATGGGATGATCAAAAGTGACTTTCAGTGGCCAGAGAAATCGTAAAGGATAATT
>ML788365.1:962545-985482 GCA_009831015.1 Picea engelmannii
TTACTATTCATATCTAACTAACGATATCTAGCTTGAGTTTTTTGCATATTGATTATATTATTGTTATTTTGATGAATAATAATTATTGCGTTGGTTATGGTTCCAAATTTATTTACATGCATGATATAAAACAAGTAAACATAGTGAAACACATCCAAAAACCTTGAAACGCCGTAAAAAACCTTTTATAACTCTGCTAGAAACCTTGAAACGCAGTAAAAAACCCTTTATAACTCTGCCAGAAACCTTAGCACATCAGATCTACAACATAGATCTCAGAGCTAGCAGTTAATATTTTGATCAAAGGATTCAAGGATATTACAAATAACCCTAGTCCCAATTATCCTAATGGAAATTTCCCTCCACTTAGAGGTGTGCCTAAGGATGTTCCTGGTATGTCAGTGTCCATTGGGTCTGTGTTATATGCCTCTTCCCGTGCTTTCTTATTTTCTTCTTATTTTCTCTTCATCTCTTCCTCTTCTCTCTTTCGATTTTCTTCTTGTTCTTTGAAGGCTCTTTCTTTATCCATTTATTATTCCTCCTTTATTTTCTACTCTACTGTTGTCGTGGCTATTGTTTCCTCTACATGTCTTCTCTCTTTTTTTGCTTCAGCTTTTGCCTTGTTTTCTGCTTCTAATTTATTTTTCCTTTCTTCTTC
Organism: Picea engelmannii; assembly: GCA_009831015.1. Classification (NCBI taxonomy): domain Eukaryota; kingdom Viridiplantae; phylum Streptophyta; class Pinopsida; order Pinales; family Pinaceae; genus Picea; species Picea engelmannii. Next base: position 963,204 of record ML788365.1, read on the forward strand.
TGCACCTCTAGCTTCTCCTTCATCTTGTACTCTGCCTTTGTGTTGAGAGATACCTGCCCTCTTGAAAATCACCTCATCATGAATCCTTTCCATTCTATGGATTTCCTTTTCTTAATAGGATTTAGACTCATAACTGCACCTGTACTTGCAGGTCTAGCAATGTTTGCTAACAATCCTCAGGGGGTCACACCTACAAGTGGCCAAAGTGTAATTTTTTTCCTGATCCTCCTTGACATCCCTAAAATAATAAGAACCAAACTAGAGGGGTGGTGGTGGCCATATCATCTTTTTGTCTCTATTCAAGGTTGTACCTACCCCATTTACCAGAGTTTGGTATCCCATTTTATGCAAAACAAGTTTGTCAGGAATAAATTTGGGGAGTAGGTGAGGGGATTTGATGGCACCATATACTATGATGTAGGTGCCATGGTCCATTAGGTACCAATCCCCCACCCTGCCTACTATAGCCATAGATTTATCAATCATACATGGTGTAGGGGCACAGAGCAATACTTGAAACAGAGGAATAAATAATTTTTCACAGATCTTCTAGTAGATTGGGCGATATTTCTACTCCCATAGGTATTTTCAATAGACATGGATTGGGAATTCATCTAGATACCAGGCCCAACCCATCTCTAGGTAAGCATGTATTATGCACATTATGTCTAACAGATAATAAGCCATATAAAAACTTGGGTGTTTCCTAGGGGCCATGTGTTTTGCCACCAATATTGCATCTGCCAGTGTAGAAGATAAGATGTCGGTCCAATTGAATATTGATCCAGTAGTGGTGATGGAGTGTATCATAGGCACCCATGATACCCTAAATTTTTTAGCAATTGGTTCTCCATATATGCTACACAATGTTGCTACCACATATTTGTAGGGAGCCTTGAGTAGGTTGGTTGGATAGTCATCTGAGGCTATCGCCTTGAATTTCCTACCCGACACCACCAATTCTTCATAATGTCTCTCTTTTTATGGGGGAATTCCTTCACCCAGACCTTATCTAGTGAGGTTTCTTCGATAGGCAATTGATAGCACACTGTGAACAATAATGGTTGGAAGGAAGAAACAAGCTTTCCTTCTGCACTGATTATCTACATGTTGTCTACATTGGTATATCTGATGATCCAGGATATTACTTCAGTGCAATGGAACATTGTTGAATGTGAGGTTATTATATGCAGTCTAGAGCGCCTGATGGCTCAATATATGTCTCGGTCTGGATCCCTTCTGGTAGTTGTGGGAAGGTTTGGTTGGTAAACATATGATATATCTCTCCCCAGTGGAATGAGGTTTCCTTGTTGATAACACACAAGGTATCATCATATATAGGACCTGGGATGTCTACGTTTGCCTCTTCTTCTTCCTTCCCCAACGAGACCTATTGCATTGGAGAAATAAAATACTTGCATTGTAATGCGTGATTTTTCGAGATATTGAATTTGTTCAAGTTGGAATCTTTTCTTAGTGCTATAAGCTTGCTTATTCCCTAAGGGCGTCCTCTTTAGGCCAAGAATTTTGTTGTAGTTATAAAATTAATGCTAGATCCATTAGGGTTGTAGAAAACTCACTCTTTTACTTGTTTCACACTTACCAACCACTGAAATTTACTTGTAAACATTTATTATTGTTCTACTTCTCATTGTCTATGTTTTTTATGGATTACTTGTTAATTTTTGTGGTTGGATTTTGCTGCTGTAGAAATTGTTTTCTACAGCCACTTGGTTGTTATAATAACATGTTGATAACATCTAGTAAACAACCATATTCACCATCAAAATCTCACTTTAATCATTGGAAGTTAGATTAGTCTTTGATAGCTTTGCTTATGATATCTTGTACTAGATTTTGGATGGTTAAATTTGCAGCCATTGTCATTTTATGTTGCTGATATATATTTCTATAACTTCTGCAAAATTGGGACAACAATATTTCTTGCTTGTTCCCCTTGGTTTAAAGGCTTATGATATCTTGTACTAGATTTTGGATGGTTAAATTTGCAGCCATTGTCATTTTATGTTGCTGATATATATTTCTATAACTTCTGCAAAATTGGGACAACAATATTTCTTGCTTGTTCCCCTTGGTTTAAAGGCTTATATATCCATTATTTTTCTTGTTCTGGGCAGGGCTAACATTGTTTTGCAGGTATCTATCACTTGGCAACCATGTGTCCTTCTACAAGACTCATTTTCAAGCCTTCCATCATATCTATCATTGACCTATAGGGGTTTCACTTATCATCTCTCCATCCTCTGTCTCAATCCCCTTAGGGTCACCCAAGATTCCCCCCTTGTGTAGGATTTTTCCTTCACTAAATTGAGGGGAGGGTTTATCTAAGGTGACAGTGGGTAGACTCTCCCACAGTTATCACCATCTTGTGGATTGGGTTGGGCTTTTCCCAACCTATAGTTTGCATGATAACATGACTATCGATGTATCAATGAGAGAAGTGAATCTTTCTCCAGTGCATCGGTGAGAAGAGAAGATGTTGGACCATTGATGTATCGACAAGTAAAGCAGATATTTCACCAGTGTATCAGAGAGAGACAAAAGTCCTTGACTGGTGTAATGGTGTTAGAGGAAAATCTTGGAGCATTGACATATCAGTGAAGAAAGATAATCTCTTGGTGGTGTACCGATGGAGAAAGAAAATGTCTAGCCGATGTACCAGTGAAGGGAAATGATGATGGAGCATCGATGTGTCGGTGAAGAAAGTGAATCTTCCATCGATGTATAGACGCTAGAAGGAAATGTCTTGTTGATGCATCAACAAAGAAGGAAAATGTTGAAGCACCGACGTGTCAATGCAAAAATAAAATCTCATGCCAATGTATCGATGAGATAAATGAATATTGCACCGATGTACTGATGCGGAAGGAAAATTGCATGTCGATGTATCAATGGGCTAAATGAATTGTGTTCCACTATATCAACAGAGGAAGAAAATATATGAGAATCGATGTATTGGTGTAGGTTGTGAATCTTAAATCAACATGATGTTTATAGGTAAGCAATGTAAATATTTCGTTGACACATCCTGTATCAATGAACAATGTGGATATTTTTCCGACATGCCCTATATCGGTGAACAATGGAAATATTCACTTCAAATTTGGTTTGGTTTGGTGATAAAGCAAGTCTGGGGATGATAGTTTTGAAGGAAATTCACAAGTGTAAAGGATGGATATTTGACAGAAAAGGGTCCTGGAAGTTGAGAGAAACAAAGGTAGGGGGGCCCATGATTCCTTCACTTTGAGAAGGGTGTTAGAAGTAAAGTAAATAAATTATGGGGAGGGGTTATTGCTAGCACAACAATTGGAGACACATTGGGCAAAGTCATGAATCTTTGCATAAAATATTATTAAGATAAAACTAGTTCCATAAACCAAAAGTTATACTTCAAGTAGTGCCAAAATAAAGTCTTAGTGGGTCCCACTAAAATTTGAATTTTGAGAGGAGACGAGTAAGAATTTATACCTAGTCTGAACGAACTCTTGGTTGCATTCATAAATCATTTAAATATAACTTCACTTCTTTGGTCTTAGCTATCCAAGGACGCAAGTGTAGTATTAGAGGGAAATTGTACATCGGGAATGTTGAAAGTTTTGGTCAATTATTACATATCTCTGGTGTTTCTCCACTATCAGTGAGCATCCATAGCCCCGAGGGATTCACCTTGGCACCATAGGCCTTGCTCCACTGCCAACGAGTGTCCATAGCCCCGACGAAGATACCTACATGTATTGTATGATTTTAAATGCCTTTCCAAAGCCTTTACCTTTGAACATGCTTTCCTCTTTCTTTTATTGTCAGAGGGAGGTGGATGGGGGATTCCAGTATTCCTTTAAAGGCCCGTGGGATGACACCTATTCGTGATATTTTCTTAGATATGCTTGTTTATAGATAAGTTATTTCCTTATGCAATATGCCTTGAGACACTCCATATGCTTCCTAATCTAAACATCATTCCTTTGGTTAAGTGTGAGTGCATAGGTCCCTTTGAATGTGACTAGTTACTTGTCCCTGACCAAGTTTCAAGATGTTAATGCTCGTATGTTGCTTCAACAATGTTCCTCTACAAAGTTTGAGCCTTGAATGCTAGATTGAAGTAATCATAGAAACATATGAAGAACCAATGTCTTTTCTAAACATTAGAAGCATAGTTCCACAACCATGAGCCATTGTATGGCATGTCATTATAAGAATTGAATGTTAGCAACAATGATCTATTTATGAAGAGAATGTGGGAGGAGAAAATCTTAAAAATGGTGCTCAAAAGAAAATATGAATCAAATAAACAAAAGACAAAGAAGAAGACAAAGCATAATATAAAGGAAAGATAAGCAACCTAGGAAAGTAGGAAATAAGAGAAAAAACAATTATTTATATACAAGTCAGTTATCTTGTGACATCTAATTGAAGCAATTTTTCAAGACTTGGCCATTGACGGGAAATAGGTCTACTTCTCCTTCGAGGTTTTGCAATTTACATGTGCCTAAGCCAATATTTTCTTTTACCAAATAAGGGCCAAGCCACAATTGTTGGAACTTGGAATGCTTCCCTTTGTCTTTGTGTGGCTTATCCCATTTTAGAACTAGATCACCTATTTGAAAATCCTTATGCCCAATAGATTTCTTATCAAACCATCGCTTTATGATCTGTTGATGTGCAACAAATTTTGTCTTTGCTTTCCCCTTTCTTCTTCTAGTTTAACCAAGGTATCTACTCTCCTTCAAATGGTTGGGCAATTTTTCCCACATGTTTCTTGGGATAATTGAAGGGAAGGAAAGAACACATTTGGGTGAAGGATGGCTTCTTTCCCGTAAACAAGGAAATAAGGGGATGTTCCTGTGGAAGCTTTGGGTGGCACCATATATTCCCACAAATCATTTGGTAGAGCATTGTGCCAATTTCTCTATTGATTAGCTACATTTCACTTTAGGATACAGATAAAGATTTTATTGGTAGATTCAGCCACACCATTTCCCCAAGGCTAGTAGTTAGTTGCATATCTCAAGACGATTCCTTTGTCTAAATCCAACTTGGTTAATTCTATGGAATAAAAGTATGTGGCATTATAAAAAAACAACAGTAGTGGGTACTCTGAACGTAGTGATGAGGTGTTGCTCTAGGAAGTCGATCACTGCTTCTTTGTTTACCTTTGTCAGTGGCACTATGATCCAGATTATTTTGAGAATGAAATGAAGGTAGAAATATAATAAGTAAATACACAGATATATTGCGAGAAACATAGAGATACAATAATGCACAAATTTTATTAATGACATAAATGTACATAAACTGTAAAAATCCAGGGTGAATGAACTCGCTAGAATGGTGGTAGCTTATCTTTGAGAAGAGATGTGATGGCTATGCTCATTCGCAAGAATATTATGTTTACAATGAGGCTCTAGAGGCCTTTTTAACATAAATAAAATCCAAAACCCTAACCGCGGAAGATGAAACACCAAAAGGTTTGTGGGCCTCGATGGGGGTAGTCGATATGTCAACTTCCCAAGAGCATAACTTTTGCATACGATCTTAGTTTGGGCTGCAAGATAGCTCATTGGAAAGGTTTATCCAAGGAACACACATGTTTCAAACACACTTTATATAGAGTTTATAATGTCACTGTGCCAAGCGCAAAAAACGATGTTTAGGGCCTCAAAACGACCATGGAAGTTTAGGACCCAAAAAACTATAAAAAACTACCAAGGTGGAAACCCTTGTTTTGAGCAAGTGAAATAGGTGGGTGGCCACCGATTTTTGCCTGTATCATTCTTCCCCCCTTAGAAAGCAATGGTCTCCATTGCATCAAGTTCCCGTGGAAGATGGGGAATCTTTTGTTGAATCTGAACCTTGGTGAACTGCTTACCTTGTTGAAGAAGTTGTCATGTTTAGCTTGTTGAAGGTTGTTATGACCCTATTGTTGGAGGGGTTGGATCCATTCAAATTATCTAACTGCATGATATGACTGATTGTGGGAGGACTATGTAGGTGAATATATGATATGAGGAGTATGAAGGGCTCTATTGTAACTTTGTTGGAATGGATAGTGTGGAGGCACCCCCATAGGTGACGCAACAATATTTGTGTGCTCTTCTATAATATACTTCTACTAGATAGAAAGGTCTTGGGCCGAGGTTGTAGTGGTTGCAGTGTCCTTCTGTTCACTTTCTGACTAGGTCATGAAGAGACTAAACTTTTTGGTATGAAAGATTAGTTTATGACACTATTTGGCCAGGATAGTATTTAGAACTACCTCTGGTACCCTGTAGAGCTGACCCCCCAGAGTAATAATGACGCTACGGGGTCGAGACTCATAAATAACATGAGGCTTAAACATATATGGTTGGCCTAATAGAAAATTATAAACATCCAATGGGGAAACATCACATAATACTCATCCTTAAAGGGATTGATGTCGTAAGACATGCGACACTACTGGTTGACACGAAGATATTGTCCTTGGCAAAGCCACCTAATGTTGTATGGTTGCGGGTGTGGTGTTGTTGAAAAATCCAACTAATTGAAGACCTCTACTGAGATGAGGTTCTTTTGTCAACAATAAAAAGCAATGGGTTCCCCTTCACCGACATTTGTGAATGGCAGAGACACTCTGCCTCCTCATGATCCTCCGGTTCTTTTGGTTGGATTGTTACAGTCACAACAATAACAATGGGTTATGCATCAATTATTTGTCTCCTTTTATTATTGTTTGAACCAGAGTTTGATTCTAGGCTTGACTCTATTTCTTTGAGATCGGCCACATATGACTGTTTTGAGCGACATCCATTGGTGTTGTGCTAAGGGATTTTGTGGAAGTCGCACCACTTCCCAATGTCCTTTTTCGTCTTCATGTTACCCTTCTTTTCCTGTGGCTTGGACTGGTTGTCTTGAGGTTGGTTGTTTTGTCAATTAGGGTCATTTTTACCATACTTTTGTTTTGCGGATTTGCATACCCAAACTCCCGCTTGTTATATTGCTTAAATTTCTACTCAATTTTGACAACATATTGATAAGCGACTCCCAGTGATGAGATGTCTAGAAACTCCATCTAGGTTTGGATGTACCTATGTAGAGTATTTCAAAACTAGATGTCGCTTGGAGTCTTTGATACCCAACTTGGTGCACAAGGTATGGAAGGTATTTGTGAACTCAGGCATAGTTTGGCCCCGCTCTTGATGTGGCGTGGTCCATCTTATGTACTAGTTGTCCTAGTTTCCAACAAGGTAATATTTTTCCTTGACTGCATCCATAAAAAAAGCCCAAGTGGGTTCGGCCTCGAACATTCCATACTCCTCTATGCAATTTTTCTCACAATAATTTTCCCACCAATGTTTGACATGGGGGAGAGCCTTAAGGAGCGTAAAGGTGATCTTTTCCTGTTGGAAAAATTGTGGACAAAGAAATAACCTTCTAGCAAATTTAACCACTTTTCCAAAACATTTGCATCTATCTAACCTTCAAACACCAAAATATCAAAATTAACCTGTACCTTGAAAGGCGTGGATCTTCCAAAGTGGTTTCTTGATGAAGACGTGCATGTTGTTGTTCATTGAAGGATTTGGGCAAAATTTTCCATCATTTTGTCCCTATGTCGCATGAGGGATTCCTAGAGAAACTGATTAATAGAATCTTCTACTCACGTGTCTCTCTTTTATTCCGCCATGGGAGGTCGCACATGCTGGTGAGAGCGGTTGTCCTCAAGAAAAACTAGCTCAAGACCCAACCCTCTATACCTTGACCTCGTCGGGGACATGCACTAAGAAACGACAAGGAGTAGCCTGCTCTGATACCACTAATCCAGATTATTTTGAGAACGAAATGAAGGTGGAAATATAATAAGAAAATACACAGATATATTGTGACAAACAAAAAGATACAATAATGCACAATTTTTATTAATGACATAAATGTAAAAGCGCCGAAAAAATATAGAGTGAATGAACTCATTAAAATGGTGGCAACTTATCTCTGAGAAGAGATGTGATGGCTACACTCTTTCGCAAGAAGATGTTGTTTACAATGAGGCTCCAAAGGCCTTTTTTAACATAAATAAAATCCAAAACCCTAACCCCGAAAGATGAAATGCCAAAAGGTTTGTAGGCCCCTATGGGGGTAGTTGATATGTCAACTTCCCAAGGGCATAAAGTTTTCATACAATATCTGTTTCGGGTGCATGATAGCTCGTTGGAAAATTCTATCTGAGGAATACATGTGTTGTAGTCACACTCTGGACAAAGCCTACAATGTGACTATACCAAGCCCAAAAAACATTGTTTAGGGCCTCAAAAAGACCCTAGAAGTTTAGGACCTGAAAAACTATAGAAAAACGACCAAGGTGGAAACCCTTGTTTTGAGTCAGTGGAATAGGTGGGTGGCCACCAATTTCTGCCTGGATCACATGACTTATGTCCATCATGTAAAAAATCAGTAGTGGTTAGGATGTACTTGTGTTTCTTTGAGGAATGAGGATTCATCTCCTCAATGATATCTAACCCCCATCGTTGAAATGGTTATTCAATAGTTACATATTGCAAAGGGACCACGACTCTCTTTTCTCGTCCAACAAATTTATGGAAATTTTTGTAGTTTTTAGCATAAGCATGTGACTCTTTGAAGACTATATGCCAATAATAGTCTGCCCTTAAAATTTTGTGAGTTGTAGTCTCTCTAGCAAAATGTCCTCCTATTGGCCTGTCATGTAGTTCTTTGAGAACTCTATCTGCATCTTTTTTCTCCAGGCACCGAAGGAGAACATTATCGTATTTTATTTTGAAGAGAATGACATTGAAAAATTAATCATAATATGTCAATTTGAGCCTCAAGGCTCTCTTTTATTTGGGATTTAGATGATTGGGAGCAGTGCCATGCTGCAAGTTTTGCTTGATATCACTATACCAAGAGTCATAAAGTGTTGGCACATAAGGAGCTTGTTGCATGCATAGAGATAGTTCTTCTTCCCAACCTTCTTCCTACTGATCTCTGGAGTCTAAGGATTCAATGGCTAGATAACACAATCCTTGACCTTTTACAATGTTGGAAGTTTTAAATTTGAGATCTTAATCCTACACAACTGTCATCCAGTTTCCTATGCATTATCCCAACTCTTTTTGAACGAAAACTGATCTTATGACCGGGTGAGGTATAATCACTTTGGTGTGGTTCTTCAATATGTAGGGCTTGAATTGGTTGGTAGATTTATGGACAACAAAAGATTTTTTTTCCACTACAGGGTAGTTCAATTATGCCCCTTGTAGACCGATGCTCATAAAATAAATGGGGCATTGATTCTCTTGCTCGTCCTTTTGAGTAAGCACAGTTGAAAGGGAATAATCTGAAGCAAAAGTGTACAACAAAAAGTCCTTGGAAAAATCTGGGCTTTGTAGTGCAGGGGTTGTTGCTATGGTAGCCTTGACTTCGTTAAATGATTCATTTTCAACCAATTGTCTATTTTAACTGCATATCCTTTTTTATCATCTATTGAAGAGGCTTGACTATCCCTGCAAAGTCTAATACAAATATTCTTACAAAATTTATTTTTGCAAAGAAAAATTGCATGGATTTTTGTTGTTAGGAAAGGGGATATACATGACTTCTTTCATTTGTTCGAGATCTACATAAACCCCATCTTTTGAGATGACATGACCCAATAGTTTTCCTTTTGAAACAACAAAGATGTTTTTCTTGGGATTTAGAGATACATCGTATTTTATGCATCTTTCAAAAATCTATTTCAGGTGATGTTAGTGATCTATTCTTTTCTTAGAATAAATTAGCATATCATCAAGATAGACCACTATGCTTTGACCAATCAAACCTTTGAAAGTGATATCCATGGAAGGATGGAATGTCTCTCCCATGTTGATTAAACCAAAAGGAATTGTATGGTAAGCAAAAGTTCCCCATTTTGTGTGGTAAGTGGTGTTTAAATAGTCTAGTTCTGCTATGAGAACTTGGTTGTAACCTGAGAACCCATCTAATAAAGAGAAGATCTCATTGCCTGAGACGAGCTACAATATTTCTTCCAATGGAGGAACAAAGTAGTTGTCATTATCATATGCCTAATTCAAGTTTTGGAAATCTACACTTCGATTGATCTCCCCAAACTTCTTCCGGAAAGGTACCAAATTGGACACCCACATTGAATGACAAGCCTTGAAAATGATTCAAGCATCTAACAGTTTCTTAATCTCTTTTTGAATGAGAGGTTCCAATGTAGGATGCACTTTTATCAATTTTTTTCCGGAAAGGTTTGATGTCGTCTTTGATAGGTATAACATGTTGTATGATTTAGGTATCATATGTCTTTATATCTTCATATGTCCATGTGAAAACATCGTTATACCTCTTGAAAATCTGAATAAAGGTGCATATTTCATTTTCCGAACAACAAGTTTCTAGATTGATAAACTTGGGATGCTTAAGGGTTCCCACATTGATAAACTTGGGATGCTTAGGGGTTCCCATATTTATCAATGAATGTACTAAAGTGGAATTGTTTGTCTTGGAATTGGTCATTTTTTTTTAATCTGGATTATAAATCAAAGAACTTTTCCAAAGTCAGTACATTCCTTGGGACATAGTTACCTCTGATGCCATTTGTTATGTTACAACATTTTTTCAATTCTTTGTAATGTTCCTCATCATTAATAACATCTTTGAAAATGCCAGCATTGGTGAGAAAATATAGTATTCGGGAATGATCATTGAACACCCTCCAGTTTGTGATGTTTTTCAGTACAGATGTCCTGAAAAGCGTTTCAATAGTAAATCCATTATTTAACAGGGTGAACCTAGATGTTTCATTCGCTAATGTATCAAAAACATCATTTTGAGAACAAGAAATGGAAGTAATATTAAATGAATCAAAATAATTAATTAAGCTCCATACCTCTTGTTGGAAACCTTTAAGATGGGGGGATAGGCAATGTATGGAATTCTTTACCGATTTGACAATAATTTAAGAATCACCAAAAACTTTCAAACATTCTACATTGAGATCTATGGATTTATTCAAACCTTGAATCAAGGTTTTGTGTTTGGTCATGTTGTTGGTGAATTCAAACTCTAATCGGGAGGAAATAAAGGTTTTTCATTTCCATGGATCAATTATGATACATCATGCCCCAGCTCCCTCTTGTGACCTAGAATTGTCAAAAAAAGAAGTCCAAATGTTAGTTTCTAGAGCTAAGTTAGTTGAACTAGTGCTAATTGTTTCTACTATAATACAATCATCTTCATCAGTCTGAGTACAATGAAGGAGTTTGAACTATTTGTCTGGTTGTAAAGATGATGGTTGAGTTGTATAACAACCACAATCAGTCTCTAAAAAATAGTTACCCAATATTGAGTGAGCAAAACAGATAGGTTCATTCTTACCTTCTAATTATGTAATAGTATGCTTCATGTGGGCTTCATTGTATATTTATTTGATTTTTCCTTTCCTTTTATGGAACCCACAGGTGAGACCAATCGACATAGAAATAACCATGCAATTTCTAATACTTGTCCATGCTCAATAACAAACCATAAGCCTCGAGAATGTCCACAACTACAATGTCAATTACTTTGTGAACTCTAGGATTTGAAGCTAATCTAATCATGATGTCCTTCATTTCTCCCATAACTTTGGCATCATACATGTTCAACTGAATTATCCTAGTAGTGAATTTGGTCAATACATCATTTATCTTTTGGAAAACAGAGTATGGCATGACATTGGAAAAAGTGCCTAAGTCCACCAAACAATTATGCACAATGAAATTGAAATTTTCAAATGTTAAGAGGAAAGGTGGAGTCTGAGATTTAGAATTTGTCCCTCTTATTGATGCATTAATAATGGATTTTCTAGAATATTACCCTCATTTTTAGGTTCCACAACTTTGGAACTGGTGTATGAAATTGTTGATGTCTTCTATTGAGAGGGAAGGGACTTGAAATTGTTGACAATTAGATCTCTCTATTGTGGAAGCATGCAAATGTCATATAATGAAATATTTGCCTTGGTCTTTTTCATATCCTCTATGAAATTGTAATCCATTGAATGTATGACAATATTTTTGGTGGTTTTGGTCGGTTGGGAAGTGCTTTGGGTAGCTTTAGTATGAGAAGAATTACTCTATTATTTACCTGTAACAGGAGAAGTGGTTTTCCTAGGAGCAAAAACAAATTTAGCATGAATAGTGATGTCTGATACATTCCCCTTACTTCTTAGATTGTAATCTTTTGTGATAGTTTTGATGGCTTGTGTGTCCCGTAGTGATATTTCCTCAACTTCCACATCATTAGAGTCTAAAGACCAGTCCCATAGAAATAGGGCAGATTCATCAGTATTATCCCCTTCTTCAAGTGCATCCTAGGTTGTTGTTTCCTGGGGTTGGTCATCAACAATGGATTTTTGTTCCAATAGTTCATTAATTACCAGAGTCACAGAGTTTATCCACTAAGGAAAAGTTTTCTCAGAGTGGTTCATTTGATGATAAGAACATAAATTGTCCATGCCAAACTCATATAGGTTAAGGTTAAGATTCAAGGTTGCAGGTAGTTTGGGTTGGTTATTCATTTTCTTGTGAAAAGGTCGAAAGGTTTTGTGATGAGATGACACCTCACCGACATTTTTCTTTAGGTCTACCACCTCATTGGATAATTTCTTGACTAGCTTAAGCAGATTGTCTAGTTCAGTTAGTTATTTCATTGGTGGTTTGGCCAGAAATAAGGGTTTCTTATTGGATGCTTTGTTATCTTCTATTCCTAGATTACTACCTAGAGACAACATTTCCCTTTCTATGTTCTTTGATTCCTTAAAATTTTCTGCTAGATTCTTTTTCCATCTATTTTAACAAACATGGCTATAGAGGGAGGTAAGGAGGAGGTATAGTACTCTAGAGTCAGTGCTTCAATATGTTCAACATCAACGAGAAATTTATTGAGGATAGTCATGAACTATTGGTTAAAATATTTTCTATTTTCCTTCTTTTCCATTTTGATGGCAATTAATTCTCTAAGAAGGGTTGAAAGGTTTTTCTCCTCTCCAAATTTGTTAAGGAAATCCCTTTCAAAAGCATCCCACCTTATAAATCGGACAAGAAAATTATACTACCAAGTGGATGCATTGTTTTCAAAGGTGTAGGGAAAAAGGTTGTAAACTATGTATTCATGTTCCACATTCATAAGTCTGACTGCTATGTAGAAATTATTTATATGGTCTTCTGAGGTACATGATTTGTCAAGATAAAATCTGGGTAAAAGCCTTGTAGGGTGTTTAGGAAATCATGAAGAAGTTCTAGCAAGTTGAAATCTCCTTATGACATTCATGCAGGAACATAGTTTTGGTTACTGGCCATATTGGGATTCCTTTCGGTGTCCTTGTCGGGTTCAAATTTAGATTCATAGCCAGAGGCAAAAGTAGTAGAACCTGGATGACTAGGAGGTTTTTAATCTAAGGGTTGTGGTATTTCCTGCAAGGAGAACTCAAATAAGTCTTCAATTGAGTCAACAATAATTTTGGACTGAGTTATAGTTTTGTGAGTAGTTTGTCTTCTGGGTAGTGAAGGTGCTATAGGTAAACAACCAAAATCTTTTTCAAGAGAATGGGTTATACGTTGGACTTCATTGACCTCAATGTGTGGAACAACATAGAAGGTTTCGGGTGGAGGTCTAGGGCTTCCGACAACTGGGATATCAAGAACAGGGGGAGCATCTTAGTAAGTAACCTCCAACTCAAGATTATCCCATGTAGTGGGAAAGAGATGAGACTATATTTCACGATGGGTATTACCAGAAGTTTGGCCATACGAAGATCAAATATTTATGCTAGCCATACAACTTCAAACTTCCTTCTAGCATCGAAAAATATGTTGAAGAGGGAAGAATACCCTTTAATAGTCAGGGGTACTCCCCGATATGAAGTCCCAATTATACTTCACATCGTTTGTGATAGGAGTCCCATCCAAATTATTATCTGGATGCCATTACTGGTATGAAAGAGATGTGAATGGTTAATGAAATGCGTAGATGCAAATTGTGTAGGTATAGGCTATATTAAATGCAAAGAATTAAATCTAAACTATGATATCCTAGCTAGGAGAAACAAATCTATTAAATGAACATACATGGATGTCACAAATCCCTGCATAAGAGAGTCAAAGACTAATAACATATATACATGAATGAATATATGCCCACAAAATTCTCCAGTAATAACACATTGACGTTTATCTCTCCATTTATCTCAAAACAATTAATAATAAAGAAGAAAACATATAGTAAGAGACACAACATTCACATAAGATAAGTCTATAAATGAATAGCATAACCTTACAACATCTGCAATAACTAGAATTTCACTGGAAAATTTTCACAGTAAACAGTGATTAGCAAAAATTTTCCTCTCCATCAAATGGCCCCGAGGGATTCTTGCTATTAAAATCTCAGAAAAATATTTCTCCAAAAAATTATAGAATCAAAGAGCCCCTTTTAAGTGGGCACTCTTTGGGCCCGCAGGGGTGTATATCAATTGGCATGTGTCGTGTAAATGGAAGGAAATGTAAAAATGAGGTCTCAAGTTCGATTCTCACCCTGATTTATCCGGAGACGTGCTTACAGGCTGTGTGATTCTCCCTAGGGGTTATAAGGCAACCGACAGGATTCAACCCCGTGTCACACGAGTACGATACTGTCGCCGCTAGCGATTCCCCTAGTTACAAAAAAAAAAAAAGTGGGCACTATTTGGATTATATAGTTGAGTTTCGTAACTATTTCTTGGGACTTCTTGAATTCCCAAGTAACAGTTACAAACTCTTGATCTCCCCTCTTTTGTTTTCTTTTTACTTTACAAAAATAAGATTAAAACCTACAACTCGAATTTAATTTCATGATTTCCCCTTTTCTTTATCTTTGATGTATGTTTCTCATACTTCATGATAATTTGAAATTGATATTATCCCATGGAACAACAAGTATTCCAAAGAAACTTCATCGGCCGTCGAATTTTGCAATAGGGTTTGCATGTCCCTTTTTAGGGTTGCTAGGAAAGAGTGAATTAGACTTTGAGCCTTTGCGGGTTTGATTAGGTGTTTGTTCATTATGGCACTGGTTATCCTCTAAGATATCCTTGTAGCTAGTTCTCTTGAATGCATGGCCTCTTCTTGTTTTTCCTATATTTGTTCTTCTAGCAAGGGTTATCCCTGCTCACCAATCCAGGGAAAATGGCATTTGATTCACAGTATTGTGGCTGCCTTGTGGAACCTTGCACATATACGAAGGGAATTCTTCAAATCCATTTCAAGTTTTTATCCTATTTGTTGATAGTTAGATAGGGAAACATAATTCAGTTTACTTTCCCAGCCAGTCATTCTTGGGATGACTTCAGAGGTATCTAGGTTGTCCTCTGTCCATTTTTTCATCTTGTCCAAGCCCATTCTTATCCCAACAAACTCAATATTTTTTGTCTTGGTTTTCTCTCACCGTGCTAGGATTTGAGCATCTTTCTTCTTAAACTCCTGCAATTCAATATACATTTGTTTGGCCAAGTTATAGAGTTATTTCCTTACTTCTTTGGCACTTATCTTGAACTCCTGGCTTTTGGTTCTATCATCCTTATAAAATTGTACATCTTCTTGCAAGGTCTTTATTCTTTCCTTATACTCTTCAATCTCCTACATCATGTTCTTAAGGTTTTTTTTGGGTGCCTAAGTAAAATCCACACCAGTAGGAGCGATGGCCAAAGGGTCTTCCATGATATTCTCAACCAAATCCTTCTATGTCATGACTGAAAGTGGAGTGAATCTGGAGACATGAAATATTCTAATGATTTGATGGACAATCTTTCCCGAATTTTTATCAAATTTGAAGGAGTTCATATTTTCCACTTTTGGGGCCTTGGATGGTGTGAACGCCCCTAGTCCCAATTCTCCTAATGTAAATTTCCCTCTATTTAGAGGCGTGCGTGAGGATGTTCATGGTATTTCGATGCCCATTGGGTCTATTTCATGTGCCCCTTCTTGTGCTTTATTACTTTCTTATTTTCTCTTCATCTCTTCCTCTTCTCTCTTTCACTTTTCTTCTTGTGCTTTGAGGGATTTTTATTTCTCCCTTTGTTCTTCCTCCTTTCTTTTTTTCTCTACTATTGTCATGGATGTTCTTGCCTCTGCCTCTCTTCCCTTTTATGTTGCTTCATCATTTGCCTTGTTTTTTGCTTCTGATTTTTTTTTCCTTTCTTCTTTTGCAACCCTACCTTCTCTTTCATCTTGTACTCTATATTTGTGCTCTGAGCTGCCTCCCTTCCTGAAAATATCCTTGTCATAATTCCTTTCCCTTCTGTGGATTTCCTTTTCTTCCCAAGATTCAAATTCATAACTCCACATGTACTTGCAGGTCTGGAATTGTTTGTTGAAAATCCTCAGGGGGTCATGCCTGCAGAATATTTCTTCTTCGAAGTGGAAGGTGGATAGAGTGTCAGCTTCTACTTGAGCCTCCTTGATATCCTTGAAACAATAAGCACCAACCCATAGGGGTATTGGTGGCTAGATCATATTTTTATCTTTGTCCAGGGCTGCACCTACTCCATTTACTAGAGTATGTTGACATTTCCTACAAAACAAGTTTGTGAGGAATAAATTTGGGGAGAAAGTGAAGGGATTTGGTGGAACCATATACTCTGATGTAGGTGTCGTGCTCGATTGGGTACCAATCCCCTCTTCATACTATAGTTGTAGCTTTACCAGTCATACAGGGTGCAGGGGCATAAAACAATACTTGAAACAGAGGATTAAGGGATTTTTCACAGATATTTTGGTAGTTTGGGTGGTATTTGTGATCCCAAAGGTATTTGCAGTAGACATGGATTGGGAGTTCCCCTAGATGTCAGGCCCAACCCATCTTTGGGTAAGCATGGATTACACAAATTAAGTCGAACAAATAAGAAGCCATGTGAGAACTTGGGTGCTTCCTAGGGGCCATGTGTTGTGTCACTAATATTGCCTATGTCACTGTGCAGGATAAGATGTGGGCCCAATTGAATACTTATCTACTATTGATGATAGAGTGTATCAAAGGCACCCATGATACAGTGAATTTTTTGTGTCTGGTTCTCCATATACTCTGCACAACATTGCTACCACATATTGGTAGGGATTCCTGAGTAGGTTGGTTTGATAATCGTCTAAGGCTCTCGTCTTGAATTTATTTCTTGGCACCCACCAATTCTCCATAATGTCTTTGGGTTTATGGGGTAATTCCTTTAACCAATCCTCATCTAGTGAGAATTATTTAGTAGGCAATTAATAACATGATGTGAGAACTGATGGTTGGAAGGAAGAAACATATTTTCCTTTTGCACTGATTATCTACCAATTGTCTACATTAGTATGTCTAATGATCCAAGATATTGCTTCAGCACAATGGAACATTTTTGAATGGGTGTCTATTCTGTGTAGTCTAGACTGCTTGATGGCTCGATATATTTTTAGGTCTAGATCTCCTTCTAGTAGTCGTGGGAAGGTTTGATTGGTAAACATCTAATATATCTCTCCCCGGTGGAATGAGGCTTCCTTGTTTTCGACACACAGGGTATCACCATATACATGAATTGGGTTGTCTATTTCTTCCTCTTCTTATTCCTTACCCGATGAGACCTTGATAATAGGGTCCATGTCAGCTTTATTTTTGTATGTAGACATGATTGGTTCAGTGAACAACCCATATTATAAACAACAAAGTTATTTTATGTTAGAAAATATAAAACCAAGTTGGGAAATAAAACGAATGTTAACCCTTGAAACAAAATCCTTATCTGTAAATTCTAGGCATAGTGGCCATGACAATCCTAAAATCAAGGGGAAAGGATTCCAAGGTATAAGTGTGAAAAGCCTTGATTTTTATCTTTGAATCTAAAAATCGGGCTCAAAACCTGTGCGTTGAACAATTACACCAAGGTCGATGGCTACGAGGAGTGTTGTTTTCAACTTTGTATGGAAGCATTAACAATCTCGTTGTGGCGGGAGATCCCTTTATGGAAGAAGATGTGAGATGGTCATGCGAGGGAAAAGTCAATTAACATGACCTTTGTGTTGGTTCAAAATCCTCCCATGCGATTAATGGTTTAAAAAAAAAGGACATGGGTTAGGTTGGTCGGCAGAGGGAGAATGAGAAACATACGTGGAAAGAGAGGGAAAATTTTCACCCGTGAATAGTTTGAACGGTCGAAAAAGTAATTGGGAAGAAATATGGTTCTAAGTACATGTGTGTGGTTGTAACGAGGGAGTGGATTTACATCACACAATTACTAACAAGGTTTTGATGTGTACATGCTAACCCGTGAGTGAGGTGGCCAAAATAGGGGTCTATGTGAGCGACAGTGAAGATATTATGGCACTCTCGATTAATCCTAGGTGAACACAATTTTTGGGCATAGGAATTGTGTGGAATGGTGAATGGGCTGAGTTTTGGGGTTTTAAAATGAAAGTTTGGGCACATAAATAAATAAAAAATAATCGTACGAGTGCTTTAAGTTATGCCATGTCACTTCACACGTCCACATTTAGAACTTGGTTCCCACCTTATTGCTAATCAAATGTCTTTTCCTCATCGGTGTATTAGAGAGGAAATGAAATCTTTCACCAACATATCAATGTGGAAGGAATATTTCAGACTACCAACATATCGGTGAGAGAAGTGAATCTTCTACGAGTGTATTGGCAAGAAGAAAAGATGTTGGACCATAGACATATCGACGAGTAAAGCATATCTTTCGTCAATGTATCAGTGAGAGAAGGAAATATTTGGCCAGTGTATCAACATCAGAGGAAAATCTTGGAGCGTAGACATATCGACAAAGAAAGAGAATCTCTCGTTGGTGTATCAACAAGGAAATTAGATGTCTAGATGACATATCAGTGAAGGGAAAAGATGATGGAGTGTGAATGTATCAATGAAGAAAGTGAATCTTCCACCGATGTATTGGTGGTGGAAAGAAGTGTCTTGTCGATGCATCAACAAAGAAGGAAAATGTTGAAGTGCCAACATATTGGTGTGAAAAGAAAATATCACACTGATGTATTGGTGTGCTAAATGGATCTTGTGCCAGTGTATCGATGAAGGAATAAAATATGTAAGAACTGATGTATCGGTGTGGGATGTCAATCTTCTCCCAATGCATTGTGTATTAGTGAGCAATGTAAATCTTCCACCAACATGTCTCGTATCGGCGAAAAATGTGGAGTTGCCATCGACATGCCCTATATTGACGAACAATGAAAATCATCACTTCAAATTTGGTTTGGTTTGGTGATAAAGTAAGTTTTAGGCTTATAGTTTTGAAGTAAATTTGTAAGTGTAAAGGATGAATATTTGACAGAAAATGGGTCGCAAAGTTGACATAAACAAAGGTAGGGGGCCCCATGATTCCTTCACTTTGAGAAGGGTGTTAGAAGAAAGTAAATAAATTAGGGGGATGGGTTGTTGATAGAACAAAAAATCTTTAGGAGCAATCACAACAAATTATTCCTCTTAATAAGCCGACATTGATGGCCTGTAAACCTTCAATAAATTTGGATTGAAGAACAAATGAATTCCCAGGTAGATAGGTAGATCCAACTTGGACATGTTCTCTCCCATTTTCTTAATGATGATGTAATGGGCCCTGAGCGAGTTGATCTTATTATCTTTCCCCTTAAAGGTAAATCTAGACTTTATCTCCCATACAAAATTGATGATGCACACAATATTGATCATGCTTGTCCTTATTCTTTTGTTGACTCTTATTTAAAGCATCTCAAATTTGATCATGAATCATGTGTATGTGTTCTATAAATATTATCACCTTTCCATTTGCAACATCCTCCTTCCCTAGTGTTGCATCAATAGTATGACCCAAAATGGATAATAGATCCTTCAATAGATATCCAAGACACTCTTCAAAATTTGAAAGTGTTTGTCACACTATGAAATGCACGATTACAACTGTGTTATACATGTGAAATATAGAATACCATGTCTTTGGACGTTTGTGATTAAAAATGTATAGTTTAACTATGGAGCAAATTATTACCTATATCTAACCATCTATTTATGGATAGAAGGCATTACTTCCCTTCAATTCCATGTCCATCAATCCACACAACAGTTGCTAAAAGTAGCTAAAAATTCTATTGTCGTGGATAGAGATGATTGATTCACCCATACCTTCTCAAAGAACAATTATGGTGCAATTATGAAACCTAACACACTATATGTATTTTCTTCCATGGTATCGTCACAACAATTTTGATGAAGTGAGCCATGACTACCATGAGATAGTCTTTTCCCCATGTAGTTGTTTGAGGATCCACTGGAGTAGAGGATATAGATGTTTGAACATCTAGTGAGAAAACTTGTGCAATTACACCATGGTGTCTATTTTTGAGTAATTTTGCCATGCTATTAAATATTTCCACCTTATAGGGTTTCCCTTGGATGCCTCTAAGCTCAATTTCCTTTCCTTATGAGGAAAATATCATGAAAAGATCTTGAAAATTAAGGGCCACTATTCCCAATGATTGTAACCATTAGACCCATAATATGACATCAACACCACCCATTTGGATGAAAATCATTGGACTATCCAATAGATACTCCCCCATATTGAATTAATACTATGTCACTTCCCAGAACAATTTATGGTACCTCCATCTGCAATCATTACTTGAAATTTTGGTGCTAGAAATACAAAGCAATTGAGATCTTTTGCTAATTTGTAATTGATGAAGTTATCTGTAATACCAAGATCAATCAACATTGTTACCATTTTCTTTTTGATGTATCCTTATATCTTGAGTGTTTATGGAGTACTGATGTTTTCTAATGCATGACAAGATATCACTGGAGTAGTCTCTTCTAGATCTATATCTTGTGATGGTTCCAATTTTTTATCTTCTTCCTCTTCACATTCTATGTAGAATAATTTATTTTCACCACATGTATGCCCCTTACTGTAATTGTTTTCACAATTGAAACATGGTCCTTTGCTCTTATTTCATCAATTTGTTGAGGTGTCAACCTTGTTGGTTGAGTGAGGTTAGGAGAGGGAACATGGTGCTCTCTATAACTATCAGTGGTTGCCCTTCTACTAGACATAATTTTGTTTTCCACTTTCCTTGGCATACTGAAATATTTCTCTAGGGATTTAGGTTCGAAGAGACAAACCTCATGTTGAATGTTATCCTTTAAAGTAGCCCATAAAGAGATCTAACAAATTATCCTCTGGAATGTTCTCTACCCTGAGATTGAGCTTTTGGAATTGTTGAATGTGCTCTGTAATTGGACCTTTTTGATGAAGGATTATCAATTGTCTAAATAATGTATTGCTTTTAATATCTCCATAATGTGATATTGGGTCATCTGTAAAAATGGACCAAGAGATAATAGAATTCTTTTTTCTTTCACAAAGCCATTGATACCAAACAAAATGATCATTTTCTAAATACAAGGACGCAATAGGTACCTTTTGTAAGCTTGGCACTAAGTAGGTGTAGATCAAAGTATTGTTGCATTTGGAATATCCATGTTATAGGATCTTTACCAGAAAACTTCCTCATATCAATCTTTGGGATGAAGTAGTTACTTGGTGTTGACTTGAAGCCCTGATGAAGTGGATCTTGGAGTAATGAATGATCATAATTCTGAGATTTAGTATTTTTGCTCTCCATATGTGAAAAAATACTCCCCATGTGTGATTGAGTCTCAACAACCTTCTCTTTATTTTCAGGATTTCCCTGGATATCCATATCCCTATTAGGGATTTTTTGTAAGAGAATGGTTTCGATGGATTTTTGTATTTCATTCATGGATTTTTGTATTTCTTCCTTATTTTCGTCCATCGTCTTTTTCATGTCCTTCTTATTTTCATCCATATTATTTTCTATTTGTTCCATCTTCTTTTCCATATCTTGAAATTTTCTTTATGTGTTTACCAACTCATCACGTGTTGTTTACCTAGCACTCAAATTGTTAAGTCGGTCCTCCAATTTGGATAGCTTGTTATGTACCTCCTCATTTTCTTCAAGAGTTATAGATGTGATTTATGGAGGTTTAATTGGTGTTGAAATATTTTTTGGAGCCATGTGGGACAAAAATAATAATAGCCCTCTATTTTATCTTTATCACAAATTTTGAATCACCAAAAACAAATCTTCCAATGAAACGTTATGCCAATTGTAAGGTGCATACCTTTCAAACCCTAATTTTGGAGTATGTTTGGATGGTTGACCTTTGTCATGATATATCT
>ML788366.1:0-26240 GCA_009831015.1 Picea engelmannii
CTTATGGATTCATGATCAAGCTTGGGGTGAATGGATCAAGTAAATTTGGTTGGTCCATTCTAAAGTTGGATGGAACTCAGTTGCACCTTTTGTGTTCCAAATTCTTATTTTGTTATGCTTATCATCCATATTGTTTTCTTAGTAATGTGTTATGCAGATAGTGAAAGAGATTCAAAGGTTCTTTTTTATGAAATCCTTATTGAGGTTATGTGTATATCATTTGTTAATACTCAAAGAAAACAAATTAGGTTGTACAGAAAAAACAGATCCAGACTTAGGAAAACTGATATCTTTTTGGAACGCCTCATTCCATTAAAAAAAATGTATGTAAAAAGAAAACTATTGGTCTGAAAAACCTACAATTAGGATGTATGGCGCTCATATAAATTCATTAAATCAGAGTGCCAAGTTATGCATATATTCAATAATGAGAAATTTACACAGGGCTCTTCGAAAATAATGTAAATATAGGATTTGAGTTACAACCAAATGATAATAAATCATTCAAACCTTTAAAATATAAAATGTCATAGACTGTTTATGAGGACATTTCATTACACTGTTATTCTTAAATTGTAATACAAGAACCCGAATACCTTTCTTGGGCTCCATCTTCAGAGTTGATAGAATGGTGAATAATTTAACCTGAAAATAGACGAATTAATAGATTAGCATCATAATTACTATGTAAGTAATGTGAATAAAGAAATATACGAGATAGATTTTTAATACTTGAACCTGCCATATTCGTCCAGTTAGTTGTTGAAAGAACATCTGATATTCCACGATAGGGGAATGGGGAATGAACACGATCTGATGGGTTCCTCTCAGCATGAGAGAGAGGACCCATCATTAGAAATTGTATCCATAAATATTGTAATACATTTAATTCTGTGGGTAAAAGTGTATCATAATAATATGGTAAATAAGGGTTGTTATTAATCTAAGGAAACTGTGTGAAAAATTGACCATTGCAATACTTGTAATCTGAGATAATACAGATTCGTATAATTATACGAGTTACTTCCTGTAAATCAAATCACTTTCCAGGTGTAATAATTTCTTAAAAAAATATATATGAGCTCGATCAAGCTCTTCCCTTCCTATGCACTAAAATGAAATGTTAAACTTTACTCGGTTTCGAAATAATAAATTATAAATTATAGTTATGGAGTTAGTTGTCTGTATTTTTCTATTTTAGCCCTGTCTTTCTCCTGTTGGTAACTGAACTGCCTTTGGGGGGGGGCCTCTAGTCAATCCTTTCCCCTTGGATTACCTGCTATAGTGACCGGTTCTTGTTTTGTTTTTATCGTTATTACTGTTTCATTAAACGATTCCCTTCCCTCCTTTGACAGTCATTGACTAGAGTTTTACTGTTCCTGTCTCCTTCTTTGTTACTCTTGCAGTTATGGGCCCGGAGGGGACAACTGACCCTGTTTTCGATGACTTGTCCCTTTTAAACCCTTTAGTCGAGGCAAAATGGCATAAGGAAGCAGTTAACAAACAACCAAACTCTGCCTCTCCCTCCTTTCTCCCTACTAGACTGTTCATTAATCCCTCACCTTTGTCAGAGAGGGGCACTCCTCGAACTACTGTTCCTGGAACTACTTCGAATCCTTCTCTCCCTTCTCCGAATGCCTTTGAAGGAGGAGTACATGTTAAGCCTATTCCACATCTGCCTCCTAACAGAGGTGTCCTTGTGAATGAAACTTCTTGCAGAAACAGGAACTTTCGGGTCAATACTACACAGTCAGGAGTAAGGAAAAAGGTATGGAGGCCAAACAAGAAAATTTGAAGGATGGTTCTAGGGGACGATATCAGCCTTGAAGAAACTTGCAGACTGTCTTTATGTGGTTTGGTTGGGCGCCTTTCTTATCCTTTTTTAGCAGATAGACCAGTCTCGGACTGGGTGTTACTAAACTGGACTCCCATCCTTGGTTATGCTCCGGAGATGATTCATCTTACAAAAGGCTGGATAGGCTTCATATTCCAGTCTTCGGAGGATGCCTCTCTACTACTGAACAGATTTTGGACGCTGGGTAGGAGCAGTTTAATGTTAAAGCGTTGGAGAGTGGCCTTTGACCCATCAACGGAACACTTCCAGCACACCTCTGGGTCCTATTGTCTGGACTTTCTATTCACTTTTGGACTGAGGGTGCTCTGAAAGCTATTGGGAATGCTTTGGGAAGATTCATCTCATTGGATCACTCCTCCCTTCAAAATTCGTCAAGGAAACTAGGAAGAATCCTAGTCGAGTTAGATATTCATGAGGGCCTCTCAAAAACACTGGACATTGAATGGCGTAGTCGACACATCAAACAAAGTTTAGACTACCAAGGGATCCCCTTCAGGTGCAGCATCTGTCATGGTTTTGGCCATCTCCGGAAGGACTGCAGAGGTTTTTTTGGTGAGGAAAAATCTGAAGATACTCTGTTACAGGAAGACCCTCTATATTATATGATGGATGTGGACTCAGGTGGTGAGTTTCCTTTACACTGCTTTAATGTGACTGATTCTCCCTCGAAATCCTTGGACTCCTTGTCGAGTAAGTTAAGACTTTTCTGTCCTGCTCTTTATTCCTCTTTATCCTTGTCTGAAAAGGAAGCTTTGAATAGCTCAAGGTGGTTGTCACACTCTACCTCGGTTACCAAAGAGGACTATATGGAGGCCCCTAAACACTCTAATGTTTTACAGTCACCTTTGGCTTCTTTTTCTTAGTTGGTTAGGCCTACCGACTCCACTATTGATCCTATTATAAACTCATCTACTGCTTTCATCTCCTCCAGCCTTCCACACTCTATCCAGCTACTTGATCCTGTTTACATCTCCTCCAACCCTCCACACTCTGTTCAGCAAGTTGTTCCTCTGAGCAGACCGAGCAACCCTGCACCTTCTCTTCCCCCTGTTGACCTAAATCCGCCGGAACTTTCTGAAATCCACCCTCTCCCCTCGACTAACATTTTAGACTCATAATGGAGTCCTAAAATCAGAGAGTCGGAGGACAGTGACTCCTCTCTCAACCTTGTTGTCGAGTCTTTAATACCTTTCTTAAAGGATAACATTGAAGCTGTTAAGTTATCTATCTACAGAGGAAAGGCTATTGTTACACCGCAGATGGAGGCTTCCTCTTCTAAACGTTCCCCGTCAAGGATTGGTAAGGAATTTGCCTGGTCAAGGGGATTGGGTATGGAAATTTCACCTCTCAAAACTCATAGTGACAAAAAGAAGTTGGCACAAACCTCTTCTCTCCCTGCTGAGTCTGTGTTGTCCAATACCGACACAGGGCCTCTTAGAGCATTGAAAGCCCTTGCGAGGGCCAAGTAATGTTAGTTCTATCCCTAAATCTTAGAGGGACAGGAGGCACCCTCAAAGTTGCCTCTTTTCATTCACTGTTGGAACACATCCATCCCAATATTATTTTACTACAAGAGACCTTGGTTAATGAGCAGAGAGCTAGAGATTTTATCCATCTCTTCCATCTGACTTGGCTATCGAGTTCTGTCAACTCTTTGGGTACCTCTGGAGGTCTAAACTGCTTGGGATCCCTTACTATTTGCATTCGATTCTTATCTCACGGTGGGTGGTATATTATTAACTGGAAAGAGCTTAGTCCAAAATAGGGGCATAGCTTTGTTGAATAATTATGGTCCCTGTAAGGACAGGAAACAGTTTTGGAAAGCAATGGTTGGCAGTGGTATTTTAACCATTAAAAATCTTATAGTGGCTTGAGATTTTAACATTATACTATCAGCGGATGAAAACTGGGGGGGGCTTCCGGGGTCTGATCTTTTAGAGGATTTATACAGGTCAATCTTTTCTTCTCACAAGATGATTGACATTAAACCCGACAAGTTGGTGCCGACCTGGAGAAATGGACGTACAGGTCAAGATGCGGTTACGAGGAGGTTAGACAGATTCATGGTTGTTGAAGATCTATTACTTGACACAGGATTATATCGATCTTGGGTTGAATTCCCCTTCATTTCAGACCATGCACCGGTATGTTTGCAGCTTGATTTACCTCATGTTTATAAAACATATCCTTTTAAGTTTAATTCTCAATGGATTAAGAACCCAGAATTTGTGAATATTGTCATAAATTTGTGGAATGAACCGATATTTTTGACAGAAAGAGGTAAACAGAAAAGATTATTGTGGAAACTAAAGGAACTAAAATTTCGGACTAAAGCTTGGCACAAAGAGCTACTGTTAAGAAGAAAGGGTAAGTTGTTTGATCTAGAATATGATATGAAAGTTTTAAATCATACACTGGAAGAAGATTTGACTGATCTCTCAGTCTCTTTACAACTCCGACATTTAGAAAATATCAGAAATAAGATTCTAAGAGAGGAAGAGGAACAATGGCGACTGTGTAGCACGACATTGTGGCTAGAAAGTGGTGACAAAAATTCCAAATATTTTCATAACTATGAAAGCTACAATAGAATCAAAAATCACATTTGGAAAATTGATAACACCCCGGGGCAAACTATCAGTGATCAAAAGTCTTTAAAGGAAGTTGTTGTCAACTATTTTAAGGATTGCTATAAAGAGCCAATTGTTCAGAATTTACCAGAACAATGCCAAATTCTTGAACACTACCCACAGATTTTCACTGAAGAGGAGGCAGAATCTTTGTTTCAACAGGTTACACTAGAGGAAGTTAAAGAGGTCATGTTCTTGTTTCAAAAAGACAAAAGTCTGGGTCCAGACAGATGGACTGCCAAACTTTTTACTTCTTTCTTTGATCTCATGGGTGAGGATATCCTGGCTATGGTAGAAGAATCCAGAAGATCAGGAGCTATTGAGGGAGGCTTAAATTCTACCTTCCTAACCTTGATACCAAAAGCAAACAACCCCTCCACCTTCGGTGATTTATGTCCTATCTCTCTTTGCAATCTTTGCTATAAAATAATATCCAAAATTATTGTCAATAGGATAAAACCTTTCCTATCAAAGACACTATATTTGGAACAGATGGGGTTTTTAAAGGGAAGACGCATTCAAAATGTCATTGGTACGGTTCATGAGAGTCTGCACAGCATAAAGAAGAAAAAACTGAAAGCATTGGTTTTAACGTTGGATCTTAAGAAAGCATATGAGAGTATTGACAGGGATTTCTTGAGGTTGATTTTACTAAAAGTCGGAGCTGGCCTAGATTTGACAAATTGGATAATGTCTTGCTTGACTTCCTCTTCCTTTGCGGTTTTAATAAACGGGGAGGCTACAGATTTCTTCAGAAGCGGCAGGGGGGTAAGGCAAGGATGCCCACTATCACCATTGCTCTTCATCTTGGTGATGTAAGGCCTCAATTTATTGTTGAAAGACAGTCTGGTGAGAGGAGCAGTTTCAGGTATTAAAGTCTCAAGGATGATTAATATTTTTCATATATTGTTTGTGGACGATGTAATTATTATGTCTAAGGCCTCTGTCATTGATTGGATTGAGATAAGTAGGATTATTGGCCTTTTTTGCAAAGCTTCGGGAGTGTCATTGAACCATCAGAAAACATATGTGCTTTTTGAAGGAACCACTGAGACTGAGTTAGATCCACTCAAATTAATTATCCCTTTCTCTTTCACTCCACTTTCTAGCGGTTTTAGATACTTGGGTTACATGTTGAAGACAGGAGCGCAGCGCACAAGTGACTGGGATTGGTTAATTGCAAAACTATTAAAGAAGGTGGGCTTTTGGTGCAATCGTTCGCTGTCATTGGGTGGAAGATACATTTTGGTTAAAGTGGTGTTAGAAGCACAACTAGTTTTCTGGATGTCTATGGAGGCCCTACCTCTTTCAGTTCTGAGTAGAATGAGGAAAGTGATGTTCCAGTTCTTGTGGAATGGTCACTCTCATCCCAACACTTTCACCTTTGTCGTTGGGAAACTTTATCCAGACCGAAAAAGCTGGGGGGGTGGGGTTTTTGAAACCTCCAAATTTTCAATAAAGCTCTTAATACAAATACTCTGTGGAGATTATTAAACCATGATAGTATTTGGCACCGCATTGTGATCAGTAAATATCTACAGAATACCTCACTCATCAACTGGCTTAGGAAGCCTTCTCATGAAACAAAGTCTGCCTCAAGGATTTGGTCAAACCTGGTGTGAACCGTTCCTTTTATTCTCCATTGGATTAGTTGGAAACCCGGAGCGGGGTTCTTGATTTTAATAGGGAGGGACAGGATTTTGGGGTTAGGTGATAATTCTCTCCTCTTGAATGAGACTTTAGAGAACTTACTTCAAAAGTGGATCACTATTCTTGCAAACGTTGAAGAAGTTAATAATCCGATCTCGGCAGCCGAGAGGTGGAAGAGCATCACGGAATTGGGTTTGACAGGGACACTTGCAGATGATTGGAACATATATGTTAGGGAGCTTAAGGGAGCTGGCATTGCACTTCAGATAAATGAGATAGACACACTGGTTTGGACGGGTATAGATAACAACGGAGAATTATCAGTCAAAAGCACCTATGATGTGATTTTCTCATTGAAAGAGATCCCAACGTGGAGCGACTGGAAGAAAAACATATGGAAGTGGCCATTACCTTTTAAGATGATTCTTTTTTTCTGGCTTGCTTGGCAAAATAATATTTTAACATGGGAGAAACTGCAGAGGAAAGGGTGGGTGGGACCAAGCGTTTTCTGTCTTTGCAATCAGAGAGAAGAAAATTTAAATATCCTATTCATCACCTGCGATTTCACCCGGTCAACTTGGGCTAAATGTGCACATACACTAAAGTTCACTCATTAGTGGGTAGGTACCTCCCTGAACAAGTGTATGAATAACTGGCTATTGAATAGCCAAGTTTCTAAACGCATTCTGGTCATTATCTGTTGGTTCTTATGGAAAGAATGCAATAAGGTTCTTTTTGAAGGACATTCGCCCTCGACCTGGGCTGTCTTTTATAAGGTTCTTGGTTCTTTTAATGTCACTACTCCTGATAGGAGAACTTCAACACTAAGACAGAAACCTATTTTGATAAAAGATGGATACTCTGTAGCATATTTCGATGGAGCTGCAATTGCAAGTGGATCAAACTGTGGTGCGGGAGGTACTATTATTTGCGCAACTTATCAAGTCTTCCACTGGTTTTTAAATTGTGGTGAGGGGACAAACACGAAAGAAGAACTGTTAGGAACTTGGGGTACTCTTACTCTCACCAAAATGTTGGACCTTCCTTGTATTCAAGTATTGGGGGATTCAAAGGTTATAATAGATTGGTTGGATTAGAAAGGGAGGCTTCAGGCAATCAACATTGAAGCTTGGAAAAGACGCATTGAAGAGTTGATTCAAACCTTCCAAAGTATACAATTTCATCACATTTTCAGAGAAACAAATAAAATTTCCGATCATATGTCCAAGCTAGCATTAACATCAATAAAAGGAAGGATGACATACTACACTTGGGATGGAGAGAAAGCAGGGCCTACTCTCTTTGAAGATATCTTCTAATTGGGTAGAATCTTGCCATCACTTTGTTTCAGGGACTGATTATTATCTCTTGAGAAGGAACCTGGAATTTGTTTTTGCCTGTTCTTGTTTGTATTATTTCCAATGAGGGGTTTTCTCTCTCTGCTTGAAGGCTTGGTCAGTTAGGACAATGATTCCCTTGGTTTATATGGGGAAGTTTTGGATCAGACCCAGACTGTTTGGCTTGGTCAGCATTTGATTTTTCTCAGATTTTGTTTTTAAAATTATATAATATAATTTGGTGGAATTTTTCTATTGAAAAAAGTTAATGTATAGACACTATACAATTTATTCATATAGGATAAATCATTATATTGCAATAACGACTTTCTTATAAGTAATAATTGAATCGAGGATAAAACTATTAATGGATTGTTCAAGTATTAATAATAAAAGTATTGAGCTTAATTATGCAAATAGAATGTTAGGAAATTATATGTATTTGCATAGAATGGTATTATAAATATTCATTAGTCTTTTGATAATGAAAGTAGTAGTTCGAATTATTGGATAATAAAGAAAAAAAAAATTATGAGGTTTTGGGTACATTACAGTCTCCCTCAATCCTTCCTCGCCATCAATGACTAAAATGAATTTCCCATCATTGATTGGCTCAAATTTCTATCATCAGTAATTGGGAGAATCCATTCCATCGATACTTCACCAAATTCAATCCATTGGCGATTAACCATTTCTTCCCATTGACACTTTGACAAATTTTGTCCATCGACACTTGACCATTTCTTTTGATCAGTGATTTGAAAAAAAATTCCATCAGTGCTTGACCATTTCTTCTGATCAGTGATTTGACAAAAATTTTCCATCAATTCTTGATCATTTCTCCCCATTGGCACTTTGACAAAAAAATTCCATCGAAACTTGACCATTATTTCTTCCCATGGGAAATTTGAAAAAAAAAATCCATTGGCGCTTGACCATTTCTTCCCATCGGTGTTTAGACAATTTTTTTCCATCGATGCTTGACCATTTATTCCCATCAACACTTTGACAATTTTTTTCCATTGGTGCTTGTACATTTTATTCCATTAGCGAGTCAAGAAAAATTTATTATAGGAGTGCCACATCCATAGGTGCATACAATACCACATACACCCAAGTGCCATGTAGGGATGATGATGCAAGCAAGTGGAAATGCATAAGAACTTTAGGAATCCATAACTTCTCGCCCTGAGCTATAATCGAGAACAAAAATAGGCACTGGAAATCCTTTGATAATTTGAATCAACTTAAGAGATCATAACTAAGACATGAGTATTTAATTCCCCAATAAATCAAAATATGTTTCCTAAGGGTGGACTCAATATGTCCATGGTGAATAACTAAATTAGTAACAAGAATGCATATTTCACCCTTAACTCGTAATGGGGGGATAATGATATGGGATAAATATTGTTTCAGATGGGGGGTGGGGGTGGAATTGAGGAAATTCTCCATTACCTCACCAATCTAGTAGTGTTTATGGGATCATGGATGTGACACTTCTATTTTCAAGGCTTCTCTTAAACATCAAGTTATAGAACTCCAACGATCAAATCATCCAAGAGATCCAACAATAGTCTTTGAAGAAAAAATATGTTGACTTAAACAATTGTCAACCAAAACTTATAAGTTAGATTCTTACAAAATATCCACACATTACATCATCATACATCAAGATCTATTATGAAGACTTTGCAAAATAATTATGGCATTACTTAACCTCATCATTTCACCCACATCATCCATTATTTCAATTCATTCATTCCATCATCAATCATATTACACATATCCATTATCTCCATTACACTAATCAAATAATGCATCATTTTATACACCTATATATCTCACAACACTCTTTCATTCCAGTCACTACGAAGTTCCCAAACACACTATGTCCACTTATACAAAGTCTTACAATAAGCTATAGGAAGTTCATTATGCATACTCATATAGGAAGCTGCAGGATAGTCCCTACACATAATGCTATAGAAAGTTACAAGAAACGCATTAACATAGAATGATATAGGGAGCTATAGGAAAGGTCACTACATAGAGTTCTATAGGAATCTATAGGAAAGTCAATTCCAGGGATCTACAGGGAGATACAACACTTTATTTACAATATTTTTAACATGATAAATGACATGGGACCTAAAGCAACCTACATGCAACAATCAACAAGGAATCCTACATCCCTCTACATCAAAATTTGCACCCTCATATCTCCATGAGAGAGTTTCTTATGATCCATCATGATACTTTGTTTCAAAGATCATAATCTGCAGGAACCTACAAGATCCTCTATTTTAATCTTGTAATCTACAAAAATCAACAAAATACATGCACACTCATCTATTCCAACTCTATCAATGAAGAAAAATACAAAGGTACACTCCAACAACCCCAATGCATGCATGCCTCAACAACCAACACACATATCACATCGATAATCATCACAAAGGTATTTCATGTATACTCCAAACTTCAGTTATCATTAATAGTCATAGTCACAACCCAAAGTTTCATAATCATTATAATTATCGACTCCCCGTCACTTGTCAAGGTGGGAATTAAATCTTAAGTTTGGGGGTGTATTTAAAGAATGAAAAGGTAATCAATGCCAAGTAAGTAAAGATCACACCAAATTAGGATGATCACTCATGTTTTAAATTGCACCAACCATTTGAATTATGAAGAGTGAAGGCACCCGAAATTGACAAAGAGGTATAAGCTCCAATTCAAAATAAAAAGAAGGAATAAGTTCATGCCTACTACTAAATCATGATAAAGAAATGAAGGATACCATAGCCATAGGAATAGACTATTAAATATTGAATTTATCCAACAAATATTGTTGGCCACAATTGCAAGGTCTACCATTTTAAGAGATCAGTTGTCAAAAAGTAAGTGTTGAAACATGAAGTTTTTTCCATTGCCATTTTGAAAAGTCGATTCTTAGAAAGTTGAAGTGTTTAAATTTGAAGTTTTTTACACTACCATTTGTTGGCACAGGGGCAGACCCAGGGTTCAACGCTACAACAACGCACTAACAAAACCCTAACTACTGGCCCTTTCAGCAACACCTGTGAAGCAGATGAAGTCTCACCTGAGGTAGAGGCAGGGGTGGTTGCAGGACTCCAGTGTCTGCAATCTTAGCTGAGACACAGATATATGATTCTAACACTTAACATAGCACTCAACAGTTAACATTCATCAATATCTAGTTCTTAGTTACAACACAGTTAAACCCTAATTACAAAGTATCACAATATTCATTCAGATCTAAGGTATTTAAGCACTAAGCATATGTACATAAGTCAGATCTAACATCCATTCATACCATTAAGAACTAAGCATCAACAGATCTATCTATCATTCATATATATCAAAGCACTAAGCAAGTTAACATATAAACACATCAATACATCACACAAAGCAAAGCAACACAACATGTACGTGGTTCACCCCCACCCTGGGGCTATGTCAACCAACTCTTCTCTTCTTTATTATCTTTTGTCAAGCTTCTTACAGGCACATAGCATCCAAGTCCCACTCCGCATAAGATAGGAGATCTGTGTGCACTCTGCCAGATCCTCCTTCTTCTAGATACGGTACAACACCAAGCCTTCACACAGTCTCTTACAGTTACTTGCACTAGCCTTGCAATCCTCACACAGTATGCACAAAGCACTTACAACTCTTGATCACTTAGATCAAACTCTAGCACTTAGCACACTAGCCTACTAGGTCTACTTCTTACATCACCTAGCTACTTATTTATACATTACAAAATCGGGCCTAAACATGGTTAAACCTATGGGACGACATCCCATACCCATTACATAATCCTGAATCCCAAAAAGGGCCCTAAAAGGGGCCGAGATCCCGCGATCTCTGCTTCGTCTTGCGTTCCGCCTTCAATGGCCCGTCGAAGTCCCAAAATTAGGTCAAACATGATCAAGAATCCTCAAGTTCGGGTCAGTTCTCAAAAAGTTGAGTATTGAAAATTGAAGTTTTATGATGAATTTATTTTCTAGTATCAATTGTATGATTTAGCTAGGGTTTCTCAACAAAATTAAGAGCACATATATCTAACACAAAAAATTGTAAGATGGGGGGTGGGTTCAATAGAAGGGAACCCACAAAAACTTCAAGACTATACAACAAACCTGAGATAGTAGCGATATTTTAACAGCCAAATTGGTTGGAATAATTCAAGGGACTGTGGGGTTATAATGACAATGTAGCCATGTATTTTTCCTTGAAATTTCATGACATTAGAAACTAGGAATACATCACCTCAATAAAAAAGATTGAAATCTAGGTTGATGAACTTGTGATTATCACTGTGATTTTAGGGGTTAAATTTCGCTCATGGGCTAATTTTCCATGGTTTTTCCCAAAAAACGATTCGTTATTCTAAAAATGATTCGCCCAAATTCTATAGGATACAATTATTTTACCTTAAAAATCGCCAAAATTTTATACAAACTATATAAAATCCTTATAAATTTGAATATTTTTACAAAAATATCGCCAAACATTTTATAGTTGGCATATGAAGGATTAGTAAGGTTCGCCAAGGTTTCTAAAATTTAAAATAAATTTCCATCCTTAAAATCATCCCTCATTATCAGAGTATCATATTTACCCATAGGATTGCACTGGGATAAGGAGGATAGAAAACCATCCACAAAGGCTAAGAAGTTGTTCCTTCTGAGTTATGAAGAAGTGGAAGGGAAAAAGAATGGAGTAAAGAGAGATAGTCTACTTGATCCTTGGGATGAGGTGGCTTATCACCTTTTGAAATACATCACATGTGATGGTAGGCTAAGCATGGTTTATGCCTACCATTTTAGATTTTTTCACCAATTGAGGAACTTGTTTCATCAAATACATGAGGAAAACCTCAACATACCATATTTCTTGTTGCAGTGTTTGAGAGAAATGAGCACCAAGGTTAAAAAAATAAAAGAAGGGGCATTAGCCCAATAAATTTGATAGACTGTGATGCATTGGAAAGGAAACCGATAAGAATTTCATGGGAATCCTTTATCACCATGAGTAGGAAATACTTTAGAGCCATATAAAATGTATCCAAGGAACCCAGTCTTGAAAGGGAACCTAGGAGGAAGAAGAAATCTAGCAATGTTGAGACCTCTATGAGGAGGAAATCACATAAAAGAGTATAGGTATAAGAGGATGACTAGGAGGTGGCTACCATGCTAATCAAAATGGAAACCCTTCATAATAACCCCATGAAAATCAAAAATAAAAGTCACTCTATAGAAAGAAGAGAGAAGGCATCCACAATAAGAGCCAAGACAAGGTCTCATACAACCACGAAGTTGGTAATTACCCCTCTCTCTGCTACACTTATGAATTTAGAATAGAACCCTAGTCCTATTAAGAAATTAATTGAGGTACATGAAGAAAGGAAACTAGAATCCTCCAAGCAGGATGAGACAAAAGAACAAAATATCATGAGTGAATTAGAGGAATCTAGGGTTGAATCCATTAAATGGAAAATCCTCGTAGATACTAAGGATAAGATGGAGGATGTTGGTGGAAAGGGTGACCTATTTCACCTTTAGTATAAATTGGATGAACTATAGGGAAAAAAATTGATCATGAAAATGAAACATATCGACAATAGAAAACAACTGCAAATAGAAAATAATACTTTGAAGATTGAGCTATCCAAACCAAATAATAATTGGCTAGAAAGAATGATAATATTGAAATCCTTGAAGAATCCATCTCTAAAATGGAATAATTATTAGGGGATGTTGAGCTATAGGCCTCCAACTAAAGTAACACCCTCTTTCTGAAGGAATAATGGCACAAATTTCATTTAAATAGATTGGTTAGATAGCTTCCTTACAGGGTGGATACCCCAAGGGAATTTATAGAGACATATCAGGATGGAAATGAGGATGATAGAACTTGGCTAAGTGAGTTTTACCCACACAACTTTGTGCTACCTCATCCCTACACATGCTCACCAAAACCATATCTAGGGGAAGTCCTGTTCATAGCTCTATGCTCATGGATCCACCATGACGAATTAAGAGCTTTTGAATTCTAAAAATATAGGGGGAGAAATGAGAAATCGCTAGGATTGAATCCATAAAACTAGAATAACTAATCAAAAACCATATAACCCTAACATCATACATAGAGGTGATACCTATTTTGGAGGAAAAATAGTGACTAGATTTTTAATTACCTTTCTAATTTCTCATAAAGACAACTACAAATATTGTGCATTTAATTATCAATCTAGGGCTCGTATGGAACTTGCGAGTTACCGTGCATTATATATGCAAGCTACAATCTACTCTTCCACTAGTTGCATATGAAGTCATAGTATCAATGATTACTTTTGTAGTCTGAGTGTAGACAATTCTCAAGCTTTAGAAAGGTTCTACAAAAATCCACACTTATAGGAATAGAAACACACTTTTGCAGGAAAGAGAATGTCACATTTGTATGAAAGTAAATGTCACACTTATGGAAAATTAAATGTCACACTTGCAAAAAAATAAATCACACTCACAAAGTGGTTGATTGTGTTGGTTCCCTACTCTCTGCCATCTACGGGGATCATATGGAAGCACACAACACACAAGGAGATATAATCTAAATTGCAAGAAAGAAAACTAATATAATATAATCCTCACCATGATGATCCATTTTTTTACTCAAACCAACAAATGTAGTGATTGTGTTAAGCACAATTATTCAACAACATAAAAGAATGCAACCCAATCTCAAATGCAGTATTAGAAACAAATAAATATATGAAATATGGCATGAGTACTTAATTTCGTGAATATATAAACACAATATCATATGAGTAATCTAATTGCATAAACAAATTGAATCAAGAAACTAGTTACAAAATTATATAAAAGAAATCCTACATGAATAGATAACTACATAATTAAATTACACGACAAGAAATCAAAGAAGTTATCCAAAATACACGAAAACTATATTCTATTGGAGTGGGCCCTACCTCCATAGAACAGAGTGTTGGTATTATTCTATATCAACAATTAAAACATAAATAAATTAAACTATTTAAGCTAATCAAAAGAAATCAATCTGTTACAAATATGCAAAGAAAATAAATGAAATTAATTAATTAAATCACACGCTATGGAAATTACAAAACTACAATTAAATAAAAACTCAATAAATTATTCCATTGTCATTTGGACATTGCTCTAAGAGTCCCCTTGAATAATGGAAAGAGTGCTCTCTTTTATACATAAATTTAATAGAAACTAGAAATAACGAGTATCTAAATAAACTCACTTGTGGATTTAATAAATCCATAGTGGTTACAACAATTTCTAAATAATGAATAGTTTTCAACTAACAATTGTAAATTAATGAATAACTCCAAGATCCTTTGCTAACAAATAGAAAATAATAGATATCTTCCAAGATCTTTTTCTAACAATTAGCAAATAATAAATAACTTCAAAATCTTTTGCCGAAGAATTTCAAGATTCTTGGTAAACCACTCAAACTAATATTTTGTCTTGGAATTGAAAATTATCTCCATACCTTTAATTTGCTTGGGTTAACATTATTGTTGCATGGGTCCATAATTGTCACATAGAGTAGTAATAACATGGCTCATGGTTCCAATGGCTCACAGTGCCAGTGTTGGCTCACAGTTTCAATGGCTCGAGGTTTTGATTGTAGCGTCGTTCTTTAGATGAGTTGCAAGGAAGAATAGTGTTGCAACAACTATGTGGGAGCTGAAATAGTGGGAATCAAAATACATCCTTTGGTGATATCACAACCTACACAATAACATGTCTGGCACATTTTCTTTGCATATTAACTCAAAGATAAATGAAAATTATGATCGTTATTTAATGTTTAATCATAAATTCATATAAAGTACTAAAGAAATGTAATGAAAACACATTAAGTCTAAATCCCACAAAATGATGGATTGATACAAGGAATAGGTAAGAAGAAAGGGGTTAAAGGTAGGGAAAAGATGGTATAAAAAGATGTCATTTATGGAGCCCATCATCTCCCCCTAGCCGAAAATGTTGCATGTCCTCATGCAACCCAATACCTCTCTATCAACCAAATTGTAGGGACACTTCTCTTTCTCCACTGCATACCTTTCATCTATTGTTAACATTTTTCATTTTCCTCAAATGCTTGCTATGAGTTGTCATTAGCGTTCTCGAAACAATGTTAGTGATCTTGCAACAAACTTGTACAAGAAGTTGCAGAAACAATGTTATAGGAGTAGCAACAAGCTTCTTTTAGCTATTTTCTACAAATTTGCATAGATCTTCAAGATATAAACAACTCATTTTCTAATATAAATCATAGTAGCAACAACAGTTTTATATTTGGAGTAACAAAAGCAAATCATGGATCATAATATGATAATGTTTTATTTCCTACTACTGGTTCTTGTGTAGTAGCAATGGGACTTAATATTGTTGGTTCTTGTGTAACAGTAATAGGGCTTCCTTATGTTATAAATGCTGAAAATTTTGTTTTATTGTTTACACACTGATAACTATTGTTGTACATACCAAAAATTGTGTCCTCTTGTGTGACAACATGTAGGAATGGCTTATATAGAAACTTATTCTACTGTAGGTTCTTGTGGGGAAGCTCATTCCTCTCTAGATGAAAGCCCCCCCCCCCCCNAAACCCCCCCCCCCCCGCCAAACAAAATCTTTTGTATGGAAAGGACAAGAAAACAATGTTGTGTTAATATGCAAATTGGTTATGATTTTATGGAAAATATTCTACTCAAAACCAACTTTTAATGTAGTGGACCTGAAAAATGCTCATGAGTTAGGAAATAAATATATGGCATTAGAAAATGTTGGTTGTCTACTTCAAATTCTTATTTTTTTATTGTTGGTTCTTGTGGAGCAACAACAATACCTTATCTCTTCCTTATTCTTGGTTCTTGTGTGGCAAGAGTAAGGTATTTTATTGTTGGCATCGTTGAATCCATCTCATGCATGGATATTTGAGTGGAGATAGATAATATGGTGAGAGAATTTTATGGAATGTAAAGGAGATTGTATTCCCCCCAAATTGAAGAGATTGTTCACCCTTGAGAAATGGAAGAACATAAGGAATCAAGACAGAGGCCTAAGTGTATTTTCAAATACAAATCCAAATAATCCAATGAATTTAGATTAAATAAAAGAAAAATAAGTGTACCTTCACTTACCTAAGAAGTCCATACTATTTACAACATCATCCTGAGATGAAAGAGATCTGATATGGTCCACCATAATCTAACAAACTTTGTAAGAAAGAGAAGTGTGGAGCTTGGAACTTTGGAGAACAATATGAGTTGTGGACTGAGATTTGGAACAACCTTCTAATGGAGCAGTGAAACTTGAAGATCTTTATTCAGAGAGCAACCTTGATGAAATTTTTTATTTCTTATTTTATTTGAAAAACATTGTCCACCAACATGATGGTTTTCAAAAAATATCTATGTAACTACACCCAAAGGGTTTTCACAGCCAAAAAAAAATTATTTCCAAGGAATGAACACCAGCAAGCTGGTTTTCAAGAATTCTCAGGTCTGATGGCGCCTGAGACAGGTTTTCACCTTCAAATTTATTAAGGAAGGGAATGGGATAACAAGGTGACTCAACATTGTAAGTTATTTGAGCCATTTTATTGCATGGGTTAGGGATGGTCAGAGCAGGAAGTAGGAAGTGATGAGGCTGAAGTTGTGACTTAATAGTAGTGGTTATCCAAAAGATATTATAAGGAAAAGATCAAGCTTCAAGGGAAACCACATAATCAAAGGAACTTCATGAACTTTAGCATACAATTATTTTGAATTGGGAGAGAGTAAATGCATAGGCATACTGTGGTATTAATGAATGAGAAAAAAACCTTCATTTGTATCAAGGGTGGTGAAACTTGAGTTTTGGAACACTCTTCACTTCTTCTTCCAACCAATTATTCATTTATATTGTTCTTAATCCATCAATAAGACGGGAGTATAAACACACGAGTAGAAGCAATGGTGTAACAACAACTATAATGTGTCATAGCTTATGTGTTGCAACTATGGTGTTGCAGGAATTGTGTTGCAAAAAATTTTGTAGGGCGTTGTGGCAATTGTTGTTGGTGT
This sequence comes from Picea engelmannii, assembly GCA_009831015.1. Classification (NCBI taxonomy): domain Eukaryota; kingdom Viridiplantae; phylum Streptophyta; class Pinopsida; order Pinales; family Pinaceae; genus Picea; species Picea engelmannii. The sequence continues at coordinate 17,632 of ML788366.1, forward strand.
TGCAGCAAAGGTGCCCAAATCCCCAGTGTTGCAGTGACTATGTTTCATAAATTGCATTGGTGTTGTAACGACTATGTTGCAGTAACTATGTTGTAATGAATGTGTTGCATCAACTGCGTTGCAACGACTATGTTACAGTGACTGTGTTGCAACAACTGTATTGCATCACTCCTTGAGTAGCAACCTTGTAACAAGCTCCTCTAAATTTGAGCGTCAAATCATGGCACATGCAAGGACACAATATCTCCCTATTGGATGTCATAAAATTGTGTCTTCAAGAATCACTTGTGCATGGATTGGCCTTCTTGATCCTCCCAGGACCTACAAAAAAATTAGCACTTTCATGCAATAAAATGTGAGATCATGGAAGAAGAATGGTGTGTGATCTTTATTCATCCAAAAAATGTTTTAAAAAATCACAAATAGTGCATATAAATCATATCCAAGAATGATAAAAAAAAAAAAAAAACATTTTTTACCTGTTGAGGAGTGGTGGACATCTTAAACTACCCAATAGTGTTTTGTTGATAACTTATTTGCCTGATGTCCGATTGAAGTGATTCCAAATTCAAAATAAATTAGATTCATATGGATATCCTCTGTAGAAACATATTCTAAAAATTCCTTAAAATTATATGCCAAACAAGTTGAGGAACGTCTTGCATGTCAGAGTTGTTTTTAATTTGAATCGTGGACCAACAGTCATGGTTTTGGGTGTAAATTTTTTGTTTGATTACAAATAGAGATAAAATTATATTCATGTAGGTACCTCCATTAGAAATAGGTTTTGAAAACAAGAATAATTGATGGGTCAAATATTCCAATGAATAGACTAAGAAACAAAGTTTGAGCAGTGCAAATTTAGGACAAGCAGTTAGTATTTCAGAGATAAATTTATCGTATGATATTGAAATTGAGTGATTCCACTGGAATTGTAAACTATATTCATAGGATAAAACACCATAGAAACATATTTTCAAATTTCATCCATTAGATCTCCCAAAAACTTATTGTCCCAACTTTGTTCTTGATTTTCATGCTTGACAACTAGCAAGTATTTTAACCATATCTTTGTCGTTTGATATCCAAAATGATAAATTAAAGTTGGGTTAGAAACTAGATTTCAAGGGATATTTTAGATAGAAATAAGTTTTAAAAGAGTGTCGATATGGTCTCTCAAAAGAGAGTTGTCCCAACTATGTTTTCAGTAATTTTAACAAGCCCATGTGCTACAAGAATTTGGTCAACAAGATATATCTCTCATATTAGGATTTTATATATGCATGAATTTTTTTGGGCATATGATTTTCAAATAGGTTATCCAAATGCCAAAAATTTCAAGCATCCAATGCCTATATTGAGCGTGATGACCTTGATAAGCCATGGAGAAAAATGCAAAGACAATACCTAAATCAAGAATATGATAGCAATGGGATCCCGACATAACCATCATGGAAGTCCACAAAGTGCCCCATTACTTAAAATATGAAATGATTTGAGGTGCCAAACATGATTTTGAGGAGGTATAATGCCGAATCCAACTATGTTTTTAGGAAATTTGTAAAAAAATGTTGCATAAAATTAGAAGTTGGCTTAATCAAATGATGATTCTCCTAGTAATATTATGATTCATAGAAACATATAAGTTGGGAATCAACCGACGTACCTTTAGGCCAAACACTGATATAAAATTGATATTTCTCTAATATGTAATCATAAATTCATGTAAAGTACTAAACAAATGTAATGGAAACACATTAAGTCTAAATCTTGCAAAAATATCGATGATACAAGGTCTAGGTAAGCGGAAAGGGGTTAAAGGTAGGGAAAATATGGTATAAAAAGATGCCATTTCTGGAGCTGTCAAATAGAGGGAAAATTTTCCATTATGAAGCCACAAACAGGGTTTCAAGGTAAAGTGCAGTCCAATCCTACCAAGGTAGATGGGATGGGATGGGATCCCTCTTTATCTCTAGAGGATATATCCTAATTCTCCTCGAAATCTACAAGCTACCTTTTTTAGGGCACACTTGTGCAAAGAAACTTTGAGGAAGATCAAGCTCAAATGGATTGGGATGAAATTTCCAATCCTTATATCTTATTATACCCCACACCTATAGGATATTGGATGGGGAGAAGGAAAGGAAATATTGGAAATAAGTATAGAAGAATGCAAGATAACATGGAAGGGGTTCCATTACACTTTTTTGGCTTGTGATCTTAGGAAATCTTGCAAGAAACGTTAGGATGAGCCAGTAGAGAAGGCAGATGAAGAGAAAGATGTAGGGAGGAATTTTTGGTTGCATAGGGATGTGCAAAACCTCCAAGTTGGGGGGTGATGATGGGCCACCAAATGATGAGATATTAAGGCCCATCTTGTAATGGATATGACCCTTTTGTGGAATAAATCTTATATTACTTGTAAAAATAATATTAAGGCTATGAAACATCTTGAGTTGTACATATTCACTTTTATAAATGATTGAGTTTATAAGTTTGTGTGATATACTTTAGTTTAATATTATTTTTGATGAACTTATGCATTCTTGAGGTTTTGGCTAATGATTCTTATAAGTAGGTCAAAAGGGTGATCTTCATCAAACTCCACATAAGAGAAACATGGATCATGCCCCCTCTTTAACCTTCAAGGGATCCAAGAATTCAAATCACTCAATTCACTCAATCAACCAGATCCTCATTGGATTTGTTGATTGAGGGAAACCAAATTAAGGAGGGAAAATTAGGCCCTTGAAACTAGGATATTACAGAAAAGTACCCTTCAATTAAGGATTGATTGAAGGGATAGTTGTGATTTTTAATATAAGTAGAGATAGGATGGAATTAAGAACAAGTATTTTATTTGTCATAGTACTTTCATAGGTGTTGATAGTGCATTAGTAGAAGATGCTCTGCTATCATGAATTTAAATTTCTAAATAAAGAGACTATATTTTCAAATTTGAGCACTCAATGATTTCACTAAGGGTTCTTGTAGAGACCTTGAGTAGGGCCCACTGAAGGGAATGTAAGGAACCCTCATTTTTTATAAATTCTCAATTCTATAGTAGTTTACAATTTCTTGTAGTAAGTTCATGCAATTTATTTCAATAGTTTTATTTGATTCATGTCATTTCATTTCAATCCATTTCAATTTAGCAAGTTCATTTCTTTGTTTATTACATTTTCATCTCTTTAATTTATGGTGTTTGGTATCTTAGTTAATCTCATTGAATCTGAAATAGCCACTGGTTGACATTATTAGAATATTAGATGATACTATGCATGTTGTCTTTCTCCTCACAAAGAATAGTGATAATCACTTTCCTCATCCCCTGCTTTTGACTTGAATTTTGCATTCTTTAGTTTCAACATCACTTCATTTCCTAGTCTCTAGATAGTGCAGAGAAGTAACTTTGAATAGATTCTTGCATCTAACCGAAGGTACATGATGATGAAGAGGTCCTTGAGTGTTATAACATATTTTTCCACCTAAGTAGTTGAGATGCATGTGATTTTCCACCATCCCTTCATATCCCCTTTTTTGATACATGGGCTCTCCCAGAACTTTACCAAAAATCCTTCCTAGAAATCCACTCACTACTTCTACTTAGTAAATGTGTGATTACTCGCCCTTTTCCTTCAGGAAAGGAATGAGTGCATTCTAATATACCAAAAACATATAAAAAACATGAAAATTATGTGCTCATGAGCGGGGTTTACAAGAAAACTAACTCTATAACTCCCTAAAAACTGTAGAAAAATTGTCTCAACCATCTTGAAATGGTATAAAAGATACCCAAAGGAAGGAGGAAGGTAACATATTATTATTCCATAATAATCATCAAGCAGCCAAGTCATTGTATTCCCAAGGTTTTTATGACATGCATTTCTTGAGAAACCCTTGTTTCACAAAATTGATTTCCCTTTCACATCAGTGAGGCCTAAGATCCCTTGATATTACACATATTTGCGAGAAGAATAACATTGGATGTGTTGTAGTCACGAGTGGCATGAGATTGGAGGAATCGAGATGGAGGTTATGAATGGTGCTGGCATCATAATCAGGTAGATGCTTTTGTATTGTTTTTCTTAATAATAAAATGAAGGTCTCTCTTCTTTCACTCCCATGAATTCTGAGTTGTTTATGTTGAATTCAATATTTGTTTGATATTTATCTGAGGAACTAATTTTCCCGGTTAAGTTAGTTAAAGTAGTTATTTTTTATTCGTTTTCATTTCTCTCAATAATTTTGAGGAAGGTTTCTTATTTATGTGTGTGCAGGTCTGCAATCTAAAGTAGGAGTGAGGATAGTTAGACAGAGGAAAACAGACAAGGATCGCCTCTAATCAACCAATGGAATAAGGTAAGACCTCTTGTAACTACTTGGTAGTTATTGAAAGAATATCATAGGCTATTTTTGGGAAATATTATCATTGTTCTTTGAAACTTGCTATGTTATAGTCAACACTAGCTACAAGAAAGTTTATTTCTGAAAAATAATTGGTGACTACACTGGGGATAACTCCTAGAGTTATTCTTAATAGGGTTTGCTTAGTTGTTGCTTCGGTTTAAGTTTTATCTATCAATTTACAATATGTATTTCTTGCTTGTAGTTTCATAGGTTAGTCTGCAAGATGTTTTTAGGGTTTTACGAGGATTTTAGCCTCTTACAAGACACACTCATTTTTTTTCTTCGGTGACATAGTGAGCACTCGTGGGTTTCCTTAAGGAAAGGTGTGATTACCTGCTTGTTTCCTTCATCAAAGGCGTGAGTGTCTCATGGAAGTGATTTTTTCTCATTTCCAACCCTCTTCCTCCTACTTGGTTGTTGCACCCTTGCTTTTTTTCCTTCCAATTCCTGTGTGAAGTAGCTTTGTAGTTGAATAGTGTAGATTTTAACCTTGTACAATATTTTACTGCAAATAGATTTTCAATAAAAGAATAGAAAAGTTACAATGGAAAATACACACATTAAACAGATATTTTTCCCCTGTAAACCCAAACCGGGAAAACCAACATATTCTATATTCATTCACATCATACATTGTTTACAATATAATATACATATATGATCCAGTGGCATCCAAAACCCTAATCCAATGACCTGGACTAGTTAACAACCCTAATTCCTTAATTGAAAATAGAAAACCATCGACGAAAAACCATGTGCCGAAAAACTGCCCAAAAATGGACATGAAAACCGAGGATCACCCAAAAATGGACTCAAAAACCGAGGAATTTTTTTTTGCAACAATGCCCATAGGTCCTCTACACCAAGAGAACTTCTCGGTGCTCACAGATTTTTTTAATGAATCTGCACCATTCTTCAAAGTATCCAACTTCATTAGCAACACCTTCTTTTCTTCAACCATGTCTCTCACAAAGTGATATTGAACATCAATATTCTTTGTCTTTGAATTATAATCTAGGTTCTTTGCCAGAAAAATTACGCTCTAACTGTCACACTCTATCCTTATAGCTTGTTGTACCAACCCAATACTTGAACACAATCTTTGTAACCATACCACTTCCTTGCTTGCTTGATTGGTTGCCATGTATTCAGATTTTGTAGCTGAGAGTGCCACTATAGATTGTCTTTTGCTCATCCAACTGATTTCTCCTCCAAACAGGTTAAAAACATACTCACTTGTAGATATTCTACAATCCATATCTCCATCCCAGTATGCATCCAAAAATTCATGTATTTCCAAAACTCTGTCCAAACTTGGTCTTCCTTAGTATCACAATCCATAACTAGTAGTGCCACACAAATACCTAAAAACTCTCTTTATTGTTGTACAATGCTCCTTCCCTGGTTTTGACATATAACTGCTCAAAAATCCCATTGCATGTGAAATGTCCTGTCTAGTACAAACCATTGTATACATCAAATTTCCAACCACACTCGCATATGGAACACGAGACATGTCCTCCTCCTCTTCTTGTGTCTTGGGACATTGATCCGCAGATAACTTTACACCTACAGGAATAGGGACCCTGATCGATTTACATTCCTTCATATTAAACCTCTGCAATATTGTCTCAACATATTTTCTTTGATTTAACCAAAGTTTCCTATTTTTCCAATCTCTTTTAATTTCCATTCCTAAAATTAAATTTGTAGCACCAATATCCTTCATGTCAAATTTAGAGGACAACTGAGTTTTCACATCTCGTGGATAATCTCCTTGTTGTTTCCTATCAACAACATGTCATCCACATACAAGACCAAATAAATCAAATGATATCCAATTAATTTAAAATACACACAGTGGTCCTCTTTTCTTCTTATGAAGCCAAGTCCCAACATGTAAGTATCAAAAATTTTATACCACATCCTTGGTGATTGTTTTAAACCACACAAGGACTTTTTCAGCTTGCATACCAACTCCTTCTTTCCCTTCACAACAAAGATTTATGGTTTCTTCATGTAGATTTCTTCTTCCAATTCCCAATGTAGGAATGTTGTCTTCACATCCATATGTTCTTCTTCAAAATCAAATGTAGCAACAACAGATAACATAAATCTAATAGAAGTTAACTTGGAAACAGGAGAAAAAATCTCACCAAAATCAATTCCATCAACCTGAGAATAACCCTTTTCTACTAACCGATCTTTGTATTTCTCCACTTTTCCTTCTGCATTCAACTTCTTTTTAAATAACCATTTATTTCCAATGGGATTTGTTCCATTCGACAACTCCACTAGATCCCAAGCCTCATTCTTCAACCATGGCCTTTTTCCAGAGTTTTCCATCCTCTAAATGCACTGCCTCCCTAACAGTTCTAGGATCATCATCAGTAATAGATAAAGAAAAATTTGAACAGAAATCAAGTGGAGTATACCTTTCTGATAGCCTTTTTTCCCACATCGATCTCCTCAATATTGGAGTATGAGGATCTTCTTATTTTGATTATTGTTCTTATGTAGAGTCTGATTCATCATACTTTGGCTAAAAATCTATTTTATCTGGTTCTTCCTTACTTGGTACGACTTCATGTTTAACAACATCCTTCATTTATCTAAATACCACATCTCTACTATACACAACCTTCTTAGTTTCTGGGTTCCAAATATTATAACCTTTGAGAACATATTTATACTCAATAAAGATACACTTTTCATCCTTCTTATCTAGCTTACTCTTATTTTCCTTTGGAACATGAACATAAGCCTCACAACCAAATACCTTCAGATGTATGAGAGAGGGTTTCTTACTAGTCCATACCTCATGTCGAGTCTTTTCATCCAGTGTTGATGAGGGTGATTGATTGACCAGGTAAAATGCAATACTCATTGCCTCTGCCCATAATTCTTTCCCTAACCTGGAACCACTGAGCATGCACCTTGTTTTTTCCATCAAGCTCATGTTCATCCTTTCTGCAAATCCATTTTGGTGAGGTGTATATGGAGTAGTCTTTTGCCTTTCTATACCAGACTTATTATAGAACTCTTCAAATTCATTCATGTAGAACTCTTTTCCATTATCTGTCCTTAGCACCTTAATTTTTTCTCTGTTTGATTCTCAACAAGAGCCTTAAACTCTTTAAACCTATCAAAGACTTCATATTTCTTCCTGAGGAAATATATCCAAGTATTCCTCGAGAAATCATCTATAAATGAGACATGGTACACAAATTTTCCCAATGATGGAACCGTCACAGGTCCAAATACATCACTATGCACTAACTATAAAATTATTTTTTCCCTCGTTGCACTAGAGGGGAATCTTACCCGATTTTTCTTCCCATATACAAAATGTTCACAAAAATCAAAATCTGGAGAGAATATAGACATACCATTACCATGTAGTAGTCAAAGACCCTTCTCTCTTATATTCCCCAGTCATTGATGCCACAACATAACCTTTTCTCCAGAGACTGTAGGGGTTTTTTCTTCTTCTACTCCAATATCAGGAACAATGGAACTATTACACCCATTACTAATAGTGCTTCCTTGCAGCTTATACATAGTTCCAACCCTAACTCCCTTCAGAAACACCATTGCTCCTCGAACCATTCTGCAAGTTTTCTTTTCAAATATTGTTTTTACCCTTGAATCGTCCATTTTTCTTACAAAAATCAAATTTCTGGCCAATCTTGGGATGTCCAGAACACCAGGAAATGTTCTACTCCTTCCATCTATGAGCCTCAAATTGAATTTTCCTTGTCCTATGATTCTGGTTGTCAAGTCATCACCTAAGAAAACATTGCCTCCATCATACCTTTCATATTCACAGAACCACTCCCTATTGGGAGTCATATGAAAAGATGCACCTGAGTCAACTAGTCATGCCTCATGATATGCATGTGTGCTTGAAGAAGCCAAGTACACATCTCCTCCTTCTTCCTTGGAGGTATTTTATTCTTTAGAGGGAGCACCTTCATATTCCTTCACTTTCTCAACGCTTTTGGATCTACATTGCTTCTTGAAGTGCCCTTCTTTTCCACATCTCCAACATACCTTTAAAAACTTTCCAGAATATTTAGATCTACCCTTAGACTTAGATCTCCCACTTGAGGAATTAGATCTATTTCTTTCTTAGGAGTGTCCTCTTGCAAATAATGCATATGTGTTGTCACATATGTGACCCCCACTCTTACTCTCCC
>ML788366.1:26359-56210 GCA_009831015.1 Picea engelmannii
GCAAAGAATATAACACATATCCAACAAATAGTTCTTACTTGATTGCATTTATCTTTCATTATCATCAAAGAGAAATAAGCATTTCCAGGTTTTTTTTCTTTGTTGTTGTTTGCATGTTTGAGATTTTGTTGTTTAGTTTCATTTTTCGATTGCTTATTTGATTGAGTAGGGTCTGATAATTACAATTTTTTGCAAGAAAAGGAAAATTTTGCATTAGGAGTTTGTATATTGCATTGGATTTACTCTTCAAATTTGTTCATGTTATAACTACTTTCATTGAAGAATTAGTGTAATTTGGATGCCAGTGTTCTTATAAGTTATTTATGTTTGTGTCTCCAAAACATCATCAATTGCACTTCCATAACCTTTGAGTAATTAACATCCATTTAAAAACAAATGCTTAATTAAAAATAACCAGAGTCTTTTCCTTCTAGAAAAAAAAAATGGTAGTCTAGGATTTACGGCCTTGGAATAAGGTTGGAGAGTAAATTCTCTAAGGTAATGAAACTTGAAACCATAATTTATTAAAGAGTGTGAAACTCAGTAGTGGAAAGGAGAACTTTTCAGGAAAGCACCTCTAACACAAGTGTTAAGCATGATGTCTCATTAGAGTGAGTGGAGGTGATATCCACTCCTTCGCTTGCTTTAGTGTATGTTAGATTACTACGTCTACAAGGGGTTTCCAAAGTGTTAATTCCTTTAGGTGACAACACTTTTGGAAGCTTTAGGCTTTAGGCTTTGTCTTGGTGTAGTTCTCTTTTATTGTTTTATTTTATTATGTGTTTATAGTGAAGCTTTGGAACTTACGTGGAAAAAATGTGTGGTTTTGATTTGTTGATTATTGTTATAAACCTTTAATAAATCTATGACGAAAATTGATATTTGTACCATAATTAGAATATATAATTCATATATTAATGTATTTATATTGCTTCAATGGATTTTGGTGTAATTAATATAGGAAATCCCAATGCCAACACCTGAAGAGAGTGAAAGGGCGGTTGCTAGTTTAAGGGCTACATGGGAGGCACTGGTCGGTACTGACTTGCTATGAATGTACATGCTTGAAAAGAAGAAGAGTTGTAAGGAAAACAATTGAAAAAACATTGTTTTACATATGGGCACTATGAAGGGGGGCATACATTTCGTCCCATGGTAAGTTATTCATTATATATGTCTTTGTATTGATTCTATTTTTTTTTTTTAAATTGTTTTATGTTTTTTTATATACACAAATGTTATTGATTGTTTGTAATTGTAAAGATAAATCCTCCTAGGTGTTTTTCGCCAGATAAATATCTTCCAAGTAGTAGTAAAAATACTATTGTACAAGATGTGGAAGACGGTATGAATATTGAATCTCACGTCAATCCTATGGAAGAATATGACACCAATAATATTGTTGAGCCGGATGATGGGACAAATAGATTGATCGAGGACATCTTTTCTCCTATCGATGAGGAAAATGATGATGATATTTATGATGTACCTCTGTTTAAGAAGGCAGAACAACCCCTTTATGAAGGATCAAGAACAATTATTCTCTTTGCTATAATGTTGTTGGTGAACTTGAAGGTATTGAATGGTTTGTCAAACACTTGTATCACACTAATCCTAAGGTACATAATATAATTTGTCACATATTATACGTAAAGTTTAAATTTATTTTTCTCTATTTGTAGTGTCAATTAATGTGTAAATTAAGGATGCAATATTTTTAATTACTATTATTTGCATTAACTAGTTTTTTTATGTTGTAGATTGTTAGGTGAATTTTTCTTACCATCATCAAATAATTTACCTTGCACATACCGAGAGATGTGTGTCATTATGAAAGATATTGGAATGGAGTATCAGGTTATTGATGCATGTCTGAATGATAATATTATATATTATGGACAATACGCATCGGAAACGAAATGCCCACAATGTCAAATCAGTAGATATCGAACTGATCAAGTAACAAAAAAGGTGCCTCACAAGGTTCTTCGTCATATTCCGATAAGTCCACGTTTGCAACGATTGTTTAGGTGCCAAAGCATTGCACATTTTATGGATTATCATGCATGGCATAGAAGTGAAGATGATGTTCTTCGAATGCCTGTGGATGGTTCTGCATTTGGGAACATCGAATAAAGATGGCCAATTTTTAAAGAAGAATCTCGTAATGTTAGGATTTCATTCGCAGTTGACGGTGTCAATCCATTTGGTGAGGTCAGGTCTATTTACTCAATGTGGCCTATTTTTGTTATAAACAATAACCTTTCTCCTTGGATGCAATAAAGAGGGAGTGCACAATGTTGGTAATGATTGTTCCAGGTATTTGTTTACAAAATTGTTTTGAACGCTTTATTTTATTTTTCTTATTTGTTGCATAATTATTTATATAAATACAAGGTAATAATTATGTGTACTTTCACCCAATTAGGTAAGTACCAAGTCAAAGATATGAATCTATATATTGAGCCTCTTTTCGACAATCTAGTAAAGTTATGGGTTGACATCACTATGTATGACATCTATAGACCAATAGGGCAAAGACAATTTCAACTCCATGGAATACTTACATGGACAATTCATGATGCCCCAGGGCTAACACATTTATTTGGTATGTAACATACTGATGGAATTTAATAGTATATAATTTTATGAAAATATGATGCATGTTTTTTAAATATCAATTCCTCGTTATATAAATAATACTGACATTAATCCATATAATCTTGTAGGTATTCAAACAAAGGGTAAGTGTGCATGTCCAGTTTGTGGTCCTAGGATGAAATCACATCATTCAAGAAGTCTAGGAAAGGATTTATTTGATGAGTATAGGCACTTCCTCCCTAGGAACCATAGGTATCGAACAACAAAAAAATATATTTTCAATTCGAAAGAAGAGATTGGAATAAAACCACGAAGAATGACACCTCTCCTATGGAAGTTGGAATATAATATATTAAACTATCAAGGTAAGGATTTAGTCTATGTGTCTGCATATATATAATTTTTTTACTATTTTAATTTATATCGAATTTTGTTTATTGTATCTAACAATTATTGTTGTAATCTCATTAATTAATTTTCATAAATTTCATCAAGGAATTAATGGGCTTCTACGAGGAATGAAAAGTTACCATGTACAATTCAATAGGTTTCCCTACTGTGAGCACCTACAAATAGATCATTTGTTTGATACAATGCATATTGGGAAGAATGTAACATAAACATTGTGGAGAATTTTAGATGGAAGGAGTGACAAATAAAAACTTGTCAAAATTTGTATTGACATTCAGGAAGCCAATCATGCACTGTAAAATGTGATTTTTTCAAATAACATTGGAGTACACAGAAATAGTCTTCCATGGTTATTTACAGAGAAGGAAAGCAATGTTGTAAAAGAGGTCCTTCACAAAATTAAATTTCCCACGGGATTTGCTTCAAACATAAAGAATATCTTAACAAAGAAAGGTGAATTTGGCAGGGTGAAAACTCATGAGTGGCATACCTTCATTAAGGTAATTATTTTGGACGTAGATTTATATATTAGTAATTAATATATGACTTTTTAGTATTATAATATGGTTTTATTTTCCTAAAAATTAATGATCCCTTTGTTGTTACAGTATGTTCTACCTCTATCTCTACCTGACAGCTTTGACAACAATGTAAAACATGTTATATATGATCTTGGAAAATACATGAGGTAAGTATTAATGATTTATATGCAAAATTGATGTTGCTCAACTTTTCTACATCTTTTTTTATACCTTCAATGTATATACGAAATTGTTGTTAAAACCTATGATATGATTTGTTATATCATGTGTAGGTGGTTGTCATCTAAACAAATCAATAAAGAAGATATAAAATATTGGAGGAGAGAAATTCATCGGCTATTGTGCAAAATGAAAAAGTATCTACCTCCAACATTTTTGAATGCACAAGAACACTTCCTCATACACCAAGTTGAGGAGATTGAAATGTGTGGACATGTACACACAAGGTCAATGTGGATGGTGGAGAGGCACTTGAAGTCATTGAAGGCCTTTGTTAGACAGAGAGCATGTCCTAAGGGATCTATGATGGAGGGATATATGGTATATCAATCCTTGGTGTATATTATTCAGTATCTTCCTAAATTGGCATCAAAATTCATGAAGGTGCCTCAGATTTGGGATCTCAATTCCATTAACAAATTTGAAGGGGAGGTCTTGATTGGGAAAGGTAGAATGAAGAAAGTGAAAGGAAATTAGATGGTAGAGATCTATAATACTTTGCATTAATATTTATTTATTTCTATATTGTAATTATTTATGTTTTATTTAGCTTCCATGATCAATTATTATTTAATATTTACTCTAATTACTATTTTTTATTATTTTTTCATACAGTTGGTTGAGAGTGGGATGCAATACATTTATAGATTGCAGACAATCTTGATTGGATGAGAGTATGAATAGATTGATATAATATACAACGTAATGGTAGGTTGTCATGGGAAGGGGAGGCTACTTTGCTTAAAGAAGCTCATCATAATCAAGATACCAAACTTACTCAAAGGGAAATTGATTTAGCATATGGTTTAAAAGATAAACAGGAAAACATATTATTCAACCGCATCATGCTTCAGTTATTTTCCATTATATTGTTGTTTCTTTTATAAAGTTTTATTGAGTCTAAATATCATGTTTATTCATTGACAAATATGCATTTTTTTACGTGTGGGCCATATTCCATTTGAAACTCCACAAGGCTATGTGGTGCAATGGCCGTAAATTTTGCATCAAAACATTGGATGATAAGAAGAAAACTTTTGATTCTGGGATAACTGTAGTTTTTCAAGTCACTAATATTTCCTCTAGAAGTGACAGGCATCCAACAATATCTAAAAATATATATTATAGGTATTTGAATGATATAATCGAGTGTGACTTTAATTGCTTCAATTTAGTTATGTTCGATGTAAAATCATACATGTTATGGATGAATGAATGAGATCTCAAACGAACTGTTATTGAGCATGTCAATGGATTTACCATGGTTAATACAAGGATGTTTGAGCCGGATACAGAAATGTATTCTCTTCTAAGCCAATGTGAGAAAGTATTTTATTCAGAGGTTCCAGGTAAAGATGGTGGGACGTATGTTGTTATATATGATCCAAGAGGAAGGCCTGTAAAGTATAATGTACCAAAATAAGACAATATTGAAGAATAAGATGATGCAAATGATCACGAGGTAGATGTACTATCAGATGAAGAAGTCGAAGAAGTTGAGACAGATGTGTTGGCATGTTTACAAGAAGAGCATGCTTGTCATTGATGGAAATAATAGAAGCAACGATGACAAACAGGCAGGCAAGGAAGATCAACAGTGTAAGCTCAGAAGGAGGAAAACAGTCAAAGCACGATGAAGGTTTTCGGAGTTTCGCAAATCAGGAAATCCAAAGGAAAGAGGTTCAAACTCGCGATATACTAAATCGCGATAACAATCTTGACAGTTGATTCAATAAGGACACATGGTGAATGACAAAGATTTTGTTTCGGAGTTTCACAGATCGGGAAATCCAAAGGAAAGAGGTTCAAACTCGCGATATGCAAAATCGCGATAACAATCTTGACAGTTGATTCAAGAAGGACATGTGGTGAACGACAAAGGTTTTGTTTCGAATTTTCACAGATCGGTAAATCCAAGGGAAAGAGATTCAAACTCACGATATGCAAGATCACGAAAATATCTAGACCGTTAGATCACCAAGGATCGTGGGCCGTTGATCAGACATGAAGAAGGCTCGTGAAGTGGCGAAATCGCGATAATATCTGGGCCGTCAGATCTGGAGTAATTACAAAGGACCAACAATTGTTAGATATGGTGAAGTTGAAAGGATGATAACACCAAGAGTCATCCAACTTTCCAAAAATGTGAAGGAATCCTGTCCATCCATCGAGGACAATCGTGGACCATTGGATCCAGAGGACACATGGTGAAAGATCATCGTTTCGCTGACTGGAAAGTCAAAGGAGCAAAGTGCTTGTTTGATTGGCGAGTGGTCATATCTCGTGGTCACATTGTCGAGAGCTAGAGAAGCCAAACCCTATTTCGGAGTTCGTGACATGGAGAGTCGAGAGGACTCATCACAGAATACCCAAGATGCGAAAGTGAAAAATGAATTTTTGAATAAGGCTGTGGTCACAGCCAGTGGTTACATCTGTGGAAGATAGAGGAAGGAGCTAATGGTGTTAATCTCCATCTCGGAGTCTCAACAATCATGACTTGGAGCGTCAAGACCCTTCATCACAGGAATCGCGATATGTGAGATCGCGATGAGATATGGACCGTCGGATCATCGAAGATCTCAACCATTGATCAGGCTCGATGAAGTTTATAAATTCACGAAATACGAAGTGCCTTTTGGTATAGCCTGTGGTCATCGTCGGTGGTCACATGAAGGGAAGAAGCTAGTGATGCTAAGCTCCATATTGGAGTCTCAGCGATCATGACTTGGAGTGTCAAGATCCTTTATCACAGAAATGTCGAGATGCGAGATCATGAAATTAAAACTATGTTTAGCGCTCGGTCACAGCCAATGGGAATATGAATTAAATGCAAGCCACGACGAACTCCATCCAACGGTGCAGGTGAATTTAAGTATGATCGAAGGGCTACTATTGCTCTTCACATTTAATCGATCAGTGGTGATTTAGTTGCTGAAACGGTCTTTGGAGGTTCACAGTGTAACTGCTAGAAACCACTGATGGTTTCTGCCAGAGGACTCGAAGAGACTTCTATGTGATTATCAGAGGAGATGAAGAGTATCTAGGAATTTTCCAATTGAATGAAGATTGTTCGTAGAGGCAATTGACATATGGATCTAACTGCCAGAGAAACTGAAGAGTTGTCATGATGAACATGTAGAGTACTCGACATGAGAGAGCATGCAGAAGCATGGTGAGACAGCATGCACAAGGTGCACAGAGATTATGAGTATGTAGAACAAAGAAGAGATGGGATTTGTTGTTGTTGAGAGGGATTTAGGAGTGTAGAAGGAGGAGTGTGCAACATCTAAAATACAGAGAAGAGGAATGGAGCATTGAATGGACATGGTGCATAGAGCATAAAAGGCAGAAGCATGGAAAGCGCAAGGAATGTGTGGAGCAAGACAGTAAGACACTAAAGGAAGGATGAGGTGCTCTTGTAGAGAAAAACAGAAGATTAGAAATCCCAAAAGGATGCAAATAGAGAGACACGGATACAGGAGAGTAGAGCAACATAGTAGAACAATGATAAGTCTGGTAAGCCAGTGATAAATATTGTATCACTGTGATAAGTTTCATTAGCAAAAAATTATATTTTTGGGTGGTAGGGAGGTGCTAGGGAGGACTGTTGTCCTCAGAGTTTCAAGTGGGTGCTTGAACACAGGGAGTTGTAGCTTCCTTCTAGTTGGTGCTAGAGAAACCGGGGAGTTGGTGCTTCCTTCTAGTTGGTTCTAGAGAAATCGGGGAGTTGGTTCTTCCTTCTAGTTGGTGCTAGAGAAACCAGGGAGTTGGTGCTTCCTTCTAGTTGGTGCTAGAGAAGCTAGAGAGTTGGTGCTCTCAGCAAGTAGAAACTTGCAAAACAGAGGTTGTAGCCTCATTATGAGTTGGTGATCATATGTATGATAATGTAAAGAATGTAAATATTACTTGTCATATAAAGAAGAAGAGGTTTTTACCCTGTATGGGTTTCCTCAGGAAATATCTAGCTCTGTGTATCTCATATGTGTGGCTGGTGCTGAATGTTCTATTTCTTACTTCCCTTCATTATTGTGACTGTCGTTAAATGTTGTGTAAAGAGTTTAAAATAAGCATAATTGTTTAAGCTCAGTAACAACTGATTCACCCCCCCTCTCAGTTGTCCAACAATTGGTATCAGAGTTGGCCCCTTTTATCTAAGGGTAGAACCTAGAGATTAAACATATCAAGCCATAAAGGAAATTCAACCAATAAGGCCCCTCTGCTCAATGGAACAAACTTTGCCTTCTGGAAAGTTAGAATGAGAACCTACATAATGGATTTAGGTGCAGATGTCTGGGATGTGGTAGATATTGGTTATGTAAAGCCAGTTGTACTAGCTAATAAGGATGACAAGCTAGAATTTAGCTTCAACGCTAAGGCTATGAATGCTATCTTGAGTGGGCTTGCAGAAGCAGAATTCGTAAAAGTTATGCACCTAGGAACTGCCAAAGGAATGTGGGACAAACTCATTAGCAGTTATGAAGGTAATGAGAAGGTAAAGGACGCCAATCTTCAAACCTACATAATACAGTTTGAACAACTGAAAATGAAGGAAGATGAAATTGTTGGAAAATACTTTCTGAGAGTAGAAGAAATGGTAAATGCAATGAAAGCACTTGGTGAGAAAATTGAGGAACCTTCTTTAGTTTAGAAAATTTTGAGATCTCTACCAGACAGGTTCAACCCGAAGGTCTCTACTATTGAAGAACTTAATGATCTAAAAACCTTGGAGTTTGATCAACTTCTAGGAACATTGACTGCATATGAAATGAGAATAGTTAAATATAAACCCACCTCCAGAGAAGCATCACTTAAGGCAGACGAGAATGAGGATTTGGAGCCTAATGAAATTGAAGCAAAATTTGTGAAGAGACTGAAGAAGGGATCAGGCAAATACAAAGGTAAACTTCCTTTCAAATGTTTCAACTATGGTAGGATAGGTCATTTTGAAAATAAATATCCCCACAAAAGAAAGGATCAGACATGTGATGATGAGGAGAAGCACAAACACAGAAATTTCTTTAAAGAGAATAACTTTAAGAAGAAAATTCTTTGTGTAAACAATGATGATGATCCTTCAGATGATGAAGACAATGAATCCACTATTAAAGATAAACTAAATGACTTCATACTTATGGACAAAGAGGAATATGATAATATAAGCACAGGAAGTGATGCTAATGAAGAAGAAGTTGTGGTTGACATGGAAGGAGAACTGATCAATGCACTGGAAGAGATTGACAGACTAAGAATTAAGAACATAAAGCAAAGACAATTGTTGATACAGTTCGAGAAAAACAATAAAGAACCTGATGAAGATCTTGTCCTACTAAAAGTGGAATTAGAAGAGGCAAAGAAAATTGAAGACATTCTGAAACGACGGTTATCAAAAAAGAAGGCAAGATGTGAAGCCTTAGAACAAGAAGTAGTGAAAACTAGGAAAGAGATGAAGAAGTTTCAAGCCTTGTATAATCAGAATCTGTCAAGTATCAAAGCCTCAAAAGGATTAGCCACCATTCTGAATCGACAAAGGAATCCAAAGCTGAAAATTAGTTTGGGTTATGAAGAGGGATCAAGTAGTGATAAGCCAAGAAATGAAGAACCCTTCAAGTTTGTCAAATCTACAACCAATGACAACAACAAACCTGCAGAAACAAAGGAAGACAATCAACCGCCCAGGACGAGTAAAGAAAAAGGTGCCAGGACTGAATCTGTAGAACAAAGAAATAATGCGCTCCCTGCTGAAAGACGTCATCAGCATGGAAGAAATCGATTTTCTCAAAGAAGACAACCATTTTCCAGGTACAAAGAATTTTTCTATGGTTATTGTTTCTACTGTTCTAAATTTGGTCACAAAGTTGTAAATTGTTCCTTAAGACTTAGACATGAGCAATTAATATTTCAAAGGAATAAATACTTTCCACAACAAAGAATGATACAGCCAAGTAACAAACCTTCATAGATTGCAAATTGCCAAATTAAGATTAGAGAGATGCAACTAAGGAGGTCAAGAAATAATCAACAGTCAATAAGTAGACAACGCTGCAAAAATAGTTTTGACGTATTGAACAATGAGATTGAATGCTACATCTGTCATAACTATGGACATAAATCTGTTGACTGTCGATTAAGGAACTATGAACCAGATTTGAATTCCCCTGCTGAAAATGTCAAGGTGTGGAAGAAGAAATAAAGTGACAAGTGTGGATTAGTGTTGTCAGCTCAAAGAAAAATGAACCCTTGGTATATAGACATTGGATGCTCCAAACATATGACGGGAGACAAAGGTAAGTTTATATCTCTAAGTGAAATCAAATCAGGAAACCTAACCTTTGGAAATTATGCTCCAGGTAAAATAAAGGGTAAAAGGATGGTGAGTTTAAGTAATGGAAAAGGAAAATCCCAAGATGTTCTACTTGTTGATGGGCTGAAACATAATCTTCTCAGTGTAATTCAAATGTGTGACAGAGGATGTGAAGTGGTGTTCACGTCCAAGGAATTCAAGATAAAGTCTGTAAACTCAGGACAAGTGGTGGCCAAAAGGCATAAGGATAGAAAATAATGTATATGTGCTGAAAGAAAATAGAGAAGAGTGTCATCTAAACAAAAATGATGAAAGTTGGTTATGGCATATGAGACTTGGACATCTAAACTTTGACCACTTAATCAAGCTCAAAAATCTTGAGGCAGTAAAAGATATTCTGAGAATATCAAAACCCCAAGATTCTATGTGCAAAACCTGCCAAGTAGGAAAACTAACCAGGACACCGTTTAAGGCCAAGAGCTTTACTTCAACAGAGAAACCACTCCAACTAGTTCATATGGATTTATGTGAACCATCAAGACAGGAAGGCACAAGGAGAGAAAACCACTTCATGCTGATTATTGATGATTACTCCAGACTTACTTGGGTTGCCTATCTCAAGGAAAAAACTGAAGCATTTGAGAAGTTTAAAATATTTAAGGCTTTAACTAAGAATCAAACATGCAAGAGGTTAAAGGTAGTAAGATCATACAGAGGAGGAGAATTTATGTCAAGTGACTTCAAGGAATTCTGTGATAATCATGGGATCAAGAGAGAATACACAATCCCAAGAACTCCATAACAAAATGGAGTAGTGGAGAGGCAAAACAAAACAGTGCAGCAAATGGCCAGGTCAATGATGAATGAGAATAACATTGGTCAAACCTACTGGGTAGAAGAAATACACACAGCAGTCCATGTTCTTAACAAATCTCACCTCAGACCACAAAGTGACAAGACACCTTATGAACTGTGGTATGGGAGACCTGCTTCAATCAAACACTTCAAAGTCTTTGGGAGTAAATGTTACATAAAGAATAATGATGAGAACCTTGGAAAATATGATGACAGGGATGATGAAGGTATATTCTTAGGATATGCTATAAACAGTAAAGTATACAGATGCTATAATAAGAGGCTGCATAAAATGGTTGACTGTATTGACGTAAAAGTTGATGAAGGAATCCCAGCAAGAGAGGTGTACAGTAGTGAGTCTTCTACAGAGGACACAACTAAACCTGAAGATGAATAGGTCCAAGAATCAAAAAATGAAGACTTTGAATTAGATGAAGACTCAGATACTCAGACAGACACAAATCAGCAGGCTCCTTCAAATTCCTCCTCCGGAATTACTCAAAAGAATCATCTTGCAAGTCAGATAATTGGTGAAAAAGACAAAGGTGTACAAACCAGGAGAAAGATAATAAAAAGTACCGAGCAATCACATATAGCTTTCATATCCATGCTGGAACCCAAGAAATTTAATGAAGCTAGCAAAGATGACCTTTGGGTTAAAGCAATGAATGATGAACTTGATCAGATTGAGAAAAACAATACGTGGGAGATGGTTCATAGACCGGAAGGTAAAAATATCATTGGTTCCAAATGGATCTTTAAGAATAAGTTGAATGAGCAAGGACAAGTTGTCAGGAACAAAGCAAGATTGGTATGTAAAGGCTATGCTAAAATAGAAGGACTAGATTTTGATGAAACATTTGCGCCCATAGCAAGGTTAGAAGCTATCGGAATATTTCTTGCCTATGTTTGTCATAAAAGGTTTAAAGTTTATCAAATGGATGTCGAGTCAACTTTTCTAAATGGAGATTTAAATGAAGAAGTATATATGGAACAACCAAAGGGTTTTGAACTGTCTGATAACCCTGACTTAGTATGCATGCTGAAGAAATATTTATATGGGTTAAAACAATATCATCGTGCCTGGTATCACAGAATGGATAGATATCTCAAAGACAAAGGGTTCAAGAGAGGAACAGTTGACAACAATCTATATATCAAAACAGAGGGTGATGATTTTCTCATTGTGTTGGTCTATGTAGATGACATCATCTTTGGATGTAATAAGGATTCATTGGTAAAATGGTTTTCTTCTGCCATGGAGTCTGAGTTTGAAATGTCTATGATAGGTGAACTGTCATTTTTTCTTGGTCTGCAAATTACTCAGAGGTCTGAAGGGATGTTCATTTCTCAAGAAAAATATCTAAGAGAAATGTTGAAAAGGTTTCAAATGGAAGATTCTAAACCTGTGGGAACACCTATGGTTACTAGATGTAAATTAAACAAGGATGATGACTCACTTGATGTTGATCAAATTTCATATAGGTCAATGATAGGCATCCTGTTGTACATCACAGCATCTTGCCCAGACATAATGCATGTTGTTGGAATGGTAGGAAGATATCAGTCTGCACCTAAACTGAGTCATTTGCTAGTTGTCAAAAGGATATTCAGGTATTTGAAAGAAACAATGACTTATGGTCTGTGGTATCCCAGAAATCAGAATTTTCAGTTAACTGCTTATTCAGATGCAAATTGGGCAAACTATGTTGATGAGAGAAAAAGAACCAGTGGAGGAGCATTCTTCCTGGGTGACTCGTTAGTAGCATGGATTAGTAAAAAGAAAAGTTCCATTTCTTTATCGACTACAGAGGCAGAGTACATTGTTGTTTCTACCTGTTGCACTCAGGTATTATGGATGATTCAGACACTTGCAGACTTAGAGGTAAAATACACAGCACCGATCCTAATTCATTGTGATAACACTAGTGCCATCAATGTGTCTAAGAATCCTATACTCCACTCCAAGACCAAGCATATTCCCATAAAATACCATTTTCTAAGAGAGTAGGTCACCAATCAGGTTTTTAAGGTCCATTACATTCCAACCACAGAAAAAATTGCAGACATCTTTACTAAACCCCTAGCCAAGACACCATTTGAATATCTCTGACGGAAGTTGGGTGTCATCCCAGCTCACATCTAAGCAAGTCCATCCTTTTAGGGGGAGTTTGTATTGGTTGAACACATGATACCTCCTAAACATACTACAAAAGCTCAGGGGGAGCGTGTTTTCTTTGGCATTGATGTCAAAAGGGGAGAAAAGGAGTGGTTCTAACCGGATGCTACAGTTGGAGGTCCAAATAGATTAGCGCATCCATTCAGGGTTTCCATCAATGTCAAAGGGGGATATTGTTGGCATGTTTACAATAAGAGTGTGCTTGTCATTGATGGAAAGAACAACAACAACGATGACAAACAGGCAGGAAAGGAAGATCAGCAGACAGGTAGGCAAGGAAGAAAAACAGCGATCGAATGGAAAGATCAGCAGTGTAAGCTCAGAAGGAGGAAAACAATCAAAGCATGACAAAGGTTTTCAGAGTTTCAGAGATCGGGAAATACAAAGGAAAGAGGTTCAAACTCGTGATATACGAAATCGTGATAACAATCTTGATAGTTGATTAAATAAGGACACATGGTGAATGACAAAGATTTTGTTTCATATTTTCGCAGATCGGGAAATCCAAAGGAAAGAGGTTCAAACTCACGATATGTGAAATAGCGATAGCAATATTGACAGTTGATTCAAGAAGGACACGTGGTGAACGAAAAAGGTTTTGTTTTGGAGTTTCGTAGATCGGGAAATCCAAAGGAAAGAGGTTCAAACTTGTGATATGCGAGATCACGAAAAGATCTGGACCGTTATATCACCAAGGATCATGGACCGTTGATCAGGCATGAAGAAGGCTCATGAAGTGGTGAAATCGTGATAAGATCTGGGTTGTTAGATCTAGAGTGATTGCGAAGGACGAACAGCCGTTAGATATGGTGAAGCTGCAAGGCGGATAAGACCAAGAGTCATCCAACTCTCCAAAACTGTGAAGGAATCCTGGTCGTCCATCGAGGACAGTCGTGGACCATTGGATCCAGAGGACACATAGCGAAAGATCATCGTTTTGCTGACTGAAAATTCAAAGGAGAGAAGTGCTCGTTTGATTGGCGAGTGGTCATATCTCGTGGTCACATTGTTGAGAGCTAGAGAAGCCAAGCCCTATTTCGGAGTTCGTGACATGGAGAGTCGAGAGGACTCATCACAGAATACCCGAGATGCGAAAGTGTGAAATGCATTTTTGAATAAGGTTGTCGTCACAGCCAGTGATTACATCTGCGGGAATAGAGGAAGGAGCTAGCGGTGTTAAGCTCCATCTCAGAGTCTCGAAAATCACGAATTGGAGCATCAAGACCCTTCATTATAGGAATCGCGATATGCGAGATCGCAATGAGATGTAGACCATCGGATCATCGGAGATCTTGACTATTGATCAGGCTCGATGAAGTTTATAAATTCACGAAATACGAAGCACCTTTTGGCGCAGCCTGTGGTCACCGTCGGTGGTCATGTGAAGGGAAGAAGCTAGCGATGCTAAGCTCCATCTCGGAGTCTCGACGATTGTGACTTGGAGTGTTGAGATCCTTTATCACAGGAATGTCGAGATGCGAGATCACGAAATTAAAACTCTGTTTAGCGCTCGGTCACAGCCAGTGGGCATATGAATTAAACGCAAGACCCTACGAACTCCATCCAAAAATGCAGGTGAATTTAAGTATGAGCGAAGGGATACTATTTCTCTTCACAGTTAATCGATCAGTGGTGATTCAGTTGTTGAAGCAGTCTTTGGAGGTTCACAGTGTAACTTCTAGAAACCACTGATGGATTCTGCTAGAGGACTCGAAGAGACTTCTGTGTGATTATCAGAGGAGATGAAGAGTCTCTAGGAATCTTCCAGTGGAATGAAGACTGTTCGTAGAGGCAATTGACATATGGATCTAATTGTCAGAGAAGCTGAAGAGTTGCCATGATGAACAGGTAGAGTACTCGACATGAGAGAGCATGCAGAAGCATGGCGGGATAGCATGCACAAGGTGCACAGAGACTATAAGTATGCAGAACAGAGAAGAGATGGGAGTTGTTGTTGTTGAGAGGGATTCAGGAGTGTAGAAGGAGGAGTGTGCAATAGCTGAAATATAGAGAAGAGGAATGGAGCATTGAATGGACATGGCGCATAGAGAATAAAAGGCAGAAGCACAGAAAGTGCAAGGAATGTGTGGAGCAAGACAGTAAGACACTAAAGGAAGGCTGAGGTTCTCTTGTAGAGAAAAACAGAAGATCATAAATCCCAATAAGATGCAGATAGAGAGACACTGATACAGGAGAGAAGAGCAGCATAGTAGAACAATGATAAGTCTGGTAATCCAATGATAAATATTGTATCACTGTGATAATTTTCATTAGCAAAAATTTATATTTTAGGGTGGTAGGGAGGTTCTACGGAGGACTGTTTTCCTCAGAGGTTCAAGTGGGTGCTTGAACACAGGGAGTTGTAGCTTCCTTCTAGTTGGTGCTAGAGAAATTGGGGAGTTGGTGCTTCCTTCTAGTTGGTGCTAGAGAAATCGGGGAGTTGGTGCTTCCTTCTAGTTGGTGCTAGAGAAACCAGGGAGTTGGTGATTCCTTCTAGTTGGTGCTAGAGAAGCCAGAGAGTTGGTGCTCTCAGCAAGTAGTAGCTTGCAAAACAGAGGTTGTAGCCTCATTATGATTTGGTGCTCATATGTATGATAATGTAAAGAATGTAAAGATTACTTATCATATAAAGAAGAAGAGGTTTTTACCCTGTATGGGTTTCCTTAGGAAATATCTATCTCTGTGTATCTCATATGTGTGGTTGATGCTGAATGTTCTATTGCTTACTTCCCTTCATTATTGTGACTATCATTAAACATTGTGTAAAGAGTTTAAAATAAGCATAATTGTTTAAGCTCAGTAACAACTAATTCACCCCCCCTCTCAGTTGTCCAACAAGATGTAGATGAAAATTTTCTTGGCGATCATATTAATGATGATATTATCAAAAATGACTATGATGATGATGAATTTGATATGGCCAATCCTTTCAATATCGATTCTGAATGAGATGATTCATAAGTAGACTTATATGAGGACTTAGATGATCAATGATATTGCAGAAATTATGAAATGTTGGAGTTATGTGATAATTATATATTTTTGTAGTTTTCATCATCGTCGCCATCATCATCATGGTCATGTTCATCATCATCATCGTTGTCATTGTCATTATCATTATCATGGTCATCATCATCGTCATCATCATTATCGTTATTGTCATCGTCATGGTCATCATCATCATTGTCATCGTCGTCGTCGTCGTCATCATCATCATCATCATCGGCGTCGTCATCATTGTCGTCATCATCATTTTCATCGTTGTCTTCATCATCATCATTGTCATCATCATCATCATTATCGTCATTAACATCGTCATCCAATCCATATGATCGTTGTCGTCATCTTCATCGTCATCATTAGCATTGTCGTCATCTTCATCGTCATCATTAGCGTTGTCGTCATCGTCATCATCATCATCGTCATCTTCGTCGTCATCATCATCACCATCACCACCATCATCATCATCATCATCATCATCATCATCATCATCATCATCATCATCATCATCATCGACATCGACATCATCATCATCATCGTCATCATCATCATCATCGTTTTCATCGTCATCGTGATGATCATTGTCGTCATCATCCTTGTCATCATCATAAACATCATCGTGATCATCATCATCATCATCATCATCATCATCTTCATCGTCGTCATCATCATCGTAATCGTCATCGTCATTATCATTTTCATCATCATCATCATCATCATCATCATCATCATCGACATCATCATCATCGTCATCATGATCATCATCACCATCGTCATCGTCATCGTCATCATTGTGATTGGCACAGTCATCATCATCAGCAGCATCATCTTTGTCATCGTCATTGGCATTGTCATCATTATCATCATCATTTCCATTGTCATTATGATCATCATCATATGGTCATCATCATCATTTTCATCGTCATCATCCTCATCATCATCGTCATCCTCATCATCATCGTCACCACCATAATCAACAATAGTTTCCATGCATATCGTCCATTAATTCCTTGTATGTTTCAACCCTAACACCTTAAGGGAGGTTCAAACATAGCTAGGGTGAGGGAAGAATCATCTCCTGCGAGGGTGATAGGTCTATTTGTTATGCATATTTCACTATTGCATATCTAGTGTTTATTGGTTATATCCAGTGCGGAAGTTATTTTGGACATGGATCACTATTAGAGGACTATCACAACTCTACACTTCAGTGCAACGAGATTCATCATCTACAACAACGAGGTCCAAGTGAGTTATCTCCCTTCTTCCATTTCCATTTCTAGCATTATGGCTTCTTATATCTCACTAAAGGAATTGTTGATTAATTAACCATAGTGAGTTGCTTCAATTTCCTTTTCTAATTTTCTGGTAAAACTTAATTGATCTACCATTATAATCACTTATTCCCTAGGATGTCATTCAAATTAAAACAAAAACAAAATTTTATTGGGAACACCCTGACACGTGTCTTTGTCTTCATTGGGATATATGAGACCGATATGGCTTCTTATGATTTCAAGATTGAGATTTTGTTGTGATGAACAAGAAAAAACAACGACAAATGTATTAATAACTATAAAATTAAATTCAAATAATCACCATGAAAATAACACTAATCTAATATATAATAAAGATATGGGGAATTTCGTTGGATAAAATTTTGTAGTCTTAGACATGAAAGGTGTGAGAATAGATGAAAAATTACAGGAGTGGTTGATCAATGGGAGGCCCCATATATTATCTCAATAAGTGTGTCTCCTTAAGCAAAGAATGCCTTTCAAAACTCATTCTAATAAAATTTTGTAGTCTTAGACATGAAAGGTGTGAGAATAGATGAAAAATTACAGGAGTGGTTGATCAATGGGAGGCCCCATATATTATCTCAATAAGTGTGTCTCCTTAAGCAAAGAATACCTTTCAAAACTCACTCTTGAAGGCTCTTAGAAGGAAATGACCTAGCTAAACTTTCATCTAGTGAGGGACCTTTAAGGGATGGCTTTGATTTATTTTCCACTCTTGACTAGGGGAGAGAATATGAGGCTAGAATCGATTAGTTTGGATGTGAGGACAATTATTGTGAGCCCACTTGTATGTTTGACTAAACCATTGAATAGTTCTCCAATCATCCTTGTCCTCAATATATCACCTTTCACAAGTGAAACCTCGTCAACTTTAAAACTAATCAGTAGATGCAACCTCCAAATTCATTTTCCACACATTTATCTTATAGGTTTGAATTGGATTTTTTCAATGCTCTATAGTTTTGTTTGTACAATGCTCTTTAATTGAATTTGTGCAATGTTTATTTTCATGTGACTCACACAAAGGTTGTTAGTGAAACTAATCCTATTGCATCATTTTTCCATGAAGAAGAGTGGTTTCAAATAATTAATCAATGAGTTTCCCTTTGGTGATGACGTTTTGGACAATAAGATATTTTAAACTAGTCATGCTCTCCCTATTGTGCTTAACGAATATCCAATTGAGTTTCAAGGTGAACCAAATAATGTGACACATCTAGGCATACTTTGTCTTTTGATTCCTCCAAATTTATTGTCCTTCTTCCATTAAAAAAATAATGGGACACCATAGGATTCCATTAATGTTATCACGATTATTACCATATCATCTCGTATGATGACCTTGTTGTACAACATGTACTGTAATGGAAAGGGAAGGGAGTATGCTATCACCATCAAATTTACAAGAGCATACCATACTTAAAATACCATTTCTTGAACATGTTGGGTGTAGTGATAGGGATCTTCTCTAATTTAGATTTCTGTGAAAAAAATACATCAATCTGTTTCTCATTCTCTGACTTTAATTAAACATGTTCTCTTTTGTTCATGTGCATCACCTCCTTTTTCAATTCTATGATATCTATAGGATTGTATGAGGTTTGAAAACATTCATCATATATTCCTCCTTAAATCCCCTAATGGTTGTTGGCCCTTGGGGATGGAATTAAGCAAAGAGTAAGGAAGAAAAGACAGAATGTGAACTACGCGGAAGACAGTGACTGATACTAGGTTGAAGTGAGTAGAAGAGAAGAAAATATGGAGCAAAGTAAGAGAAAGAAAGTCGTTGGACGAGGAGATCGAGGATGACAGATCAGCAAGGAAGACAGATTGTGGACAACTCAACAAGAAGAAAAATCCACCATTGGATGCTTTGGAGAACCATGCGAGAAGGAAGGAAAGATAGGCTAGCGAACCCTTGAAAATGTAGGTCAAGTTGACCTAGGGTTTTAGACACCTAGGGTTTTGGTATCTAGGGTTTTGACACTTAGGTTTTGGCCTAAAGTTGTTGGTGAGCTATTGTAATGTATAAATAAAAGTCAAGAGGACCTGGGATGGGTTGTTGTTGGTCGTTATTGTCATTCCAAGTTCGTTATTGTTATGAGTGATTATTGCAGTGAGAGAGAGAAGCATTGAAAAGTGAGGGAAGTTTGTGTTGTAAGATCTTCAACTGGGTGCGAAGATCAACCCTGTAGTTGGGTCCGCAGGGAGGGAAGACAAAGATAAAGAGAGAAGATCTGTTAAGCCGAGAATGCAGATAAGAACTATATGCTTCCATATTAATATATTATAAAGCACAATTTTGTTTACGTATCCCTAGGGAGAGGGTGAACCACGTACATCTTTGTGTTGTGTGTGATTGATGTTGTGTTATCTTGTTATAGATATATTATTATTGTATTATTGTATTAGATCTGACAGATAGTTATGAGAAGTAGATCTAAGCTAGAAATTGATATCTAGATGTTGTGTTGTTCTTGTATTGGATCCACTTTGTATTCCCTTGGTTGTAGACATATGTGTCCTGCAAACTCCCATAGCTACTTTGGGTGAGACTGCATCTGCCTCACAGGTGTTTCTGAAAGGGCCAGTAGTTAGGGCTTGTTGGTGCACTCTTGGAGATGAACCCTGGGTTTTCCCATGTGCCAACAAATGGTTCCGTTGATGGGACAGGAATCTTCTTAAGGGAATGTCAAGGTGTTTTCCATCGAAGAGAAAGATTCATAAGTGGATAGAAGACAAAGAAAAGGACTTCGTTGAAGCCCGGAACAAGAACTTTAATCTTAGTACATAGGATTGGTTGGGAAGATATATCTTTACTGATATACACGAGATTTTCTTTGGGGGAATCTATTAGGAGCTATATGAGTGGCTAGCTAGGTTAGCAGATACCTAGTTTGAGATCAGATCTAGACCACCTGTGGTTTGGACATCGACGCTAATCAAGAAGATCAAGAGAGTTGATAACGTCGTGTCAAGATCAATAGATCACTGGTTTAATAGCACCATTGGATGGTACGTCACCGATTTTGTTGTTGACAGAGTAGAGTCATATAGCCAAGCCAAGAGGTATTTCTTTAAGGGACCTAGGGGAAAATTTTTACAATTTATGAAGTTGAGGATCAAGATGCTATTGCATGAGAAGAACATATTAAAGGTACAATAGTTGGTTGGATTGGAAAAGGATAATGTTCAAGAACTCGGATAGCGACAACGACATAGAGGTTGGACATACACGCAGTGGGAGAGTGTTCAGAGAAGTTCCTCTTGCGAACCTGTTTAAGAAAAACTATGGGGACGAGGGATTCTACAGTGGAGAAGAGGTAGACATGATAGATGAAGAGCATTTGGAACCCACGAGGATAGAGGAAGGGAAATCTGAAGAACCTCATCGGGAAGATCCAAAAACTTCAGGAACCACGTCGACTATTGAAGTAAGTACTATTATTCCTCCTATTGTTTCAGCAACATTAAGCAATCAGAGTAATCAGATTCACCAAGTGCTCAGAGCACTGTCACTAGCAGTCCACCACATATTCAGTCAGGAAACCTAAGAAGATATATGGAAGATGAGATGAGGTTACCCACCTTCAGAGGAGATGGATATGAAGATCCTAATCAACACTGGTTTCTATGTGAAGCTGTGTGGAGTATTAAAAATATCACCAACGAAGATGTTAAATGAGCTCATTTTAGTACTACCCTGAGAGATCGCGCATTGATATGGTACATGAAATTTGTCCAAGGAATTGCACCTAAACCATTGAATTTCATTAAGACTGCGCTAATTGTCAAATTCAAGAAACCTAAGTCAGAGTCACAGTGCATTACAAAACTAAAACAAATCAAGCATAGAATAGATGAACCTGTGTGGGAGTTTCATCAGAGATTTAAGACCTTGACAGGCCATTTTAGTTTTTAGATCCCAGATGAGCAGAACAAGGAGTGGTTCATTGATTCCCTCTTACCACACATCAAAGTTCCTCTGATGCAACAGAAGATTGCTTCAGGCGAAGGTGTTGGAGATCGCCATGAAGTTAGAATCATCCCCTATGGGAGAATCCAACTCAGGCATGAGTCAAATCTTGAGTCATCTAACTAGTTTATCTTTGCAGGTCGAAGATATGAAGAAATAAAAGAGAAGATATATGGTGCATTAGATGCAAATCAGAAGGCCATGACAAGGAGTAGTGTCCCCTATTTCGTGAGTATTTGGCAGTTGATGCCCCGAGTCCTTTAAAGAAAGTTACCTTACCATGGTGCGAGGTATGTAGAAATAGACATCACCCTGGTGAATGTTATTACATGCAAAAATATGTTCAAACACCCACAAATCTGTATTGCATGTTATGTAACTCGGTGGGGCATGATGATAGGGATTGTAGGGCCTATGACCTCATGCATGAAAGGTCAAGGGATGTATACAAAATTCAAGGCGAAGTACAACAAGAAGGAAACACTACGCAGTATAATTCCCCAGGAGGAGGAAACTTCAACCCTCGCGGTGGATTCAGAGGAAGAGGACAAGGAGGAGTTATGCGTCGAGGTAGGGGCCAAATCATTTTTTATAACTTCACGCAGCCAAGACACTTAGCAAGGGACTGTCAGAACCCTTGTACCACTTGCAGCTACTGCAGCTCATTCGAACATATTATCGAAGATTGTCCTGTGCTACTAGCCAAACTTCAGGAGAGACAAGGACCTTAGCAGAACCCACAAGTGCAACTGATATACGTTGAACCTCGTAGACAGGACCCTAGAGTTGATGTTATCACAAGAGGAGACATTGTTACAGGAGAAGACAGAGTGACCCAAGGAAACACTACAAAAGAATGAGGAGTTAGGAAAGATGAAGAGAAGACACGAGTTTTCAATGCAAAGAAAGAAAAACAAATATTTGAGGAGGCAAGACAAGAATTCGGGAGAGACCAAGGTTCTTCGTCGAAGACATGACCAGAAGTAAGCGAATGTGGAATGCATCTAGAATTCGATCAGTCTTCTCTGCCAGGAGAAGGAAAAGAGGTAAGCAAGCTCATGGAATTCTTATATACTTGTATTCAGTTGATTTAGGATGAAAGCAATGTACAAGAGATACAAAATTTAATCAGACAGTACGAGCTAGGAAAGATAGATCCCTTGTTGAATAGAGCAGTACGCCAAGTCTCTAAAAAGAGAAGGAAAAATAAGGAACTACACCTAAATTCTCAAATTGGAGAGTATGATATCGACTATGTGGTCCTCGACTTAGGGTCAAAGGTCAATGTCATGATGAAGCAGATATGGGAACTGATGGGAAAATCTAAGTTGATCTATTCCCCTATCATGCTTAGGATGGCTAATCAGCAATATGTAAGCCCCTTTGGGAGATTGGAACATTTCCATGTGGACATCAATGGAGTAAGGATGTTTGCAGACTTCGAGGTGATTGAGATAGTTGATGATAGTTGTCCTTACCCTGCGTTGTTAGGAATTGATTGGACTTTCAACAATTCCACTGTGGTTGATTTAAAGAAAAGAAGAATGACGTTTGAAGGAGATGGCCTTAGGGTCATTGCACCTTTGGATCCTGATGAAGGTCAGAGATACAAAGAACCCATCAGAGAAGAAGACCACGCATATGAACTAGAAAACATATACAAATTAACAGCCAGACAACAGGATTACATTAATCCTACGGTGGATGGGAACCTAAGATGGTGAACTAACAACACATGTTCCTCATATTCAGAAGAAGCACTGGAGAACTGGCAGAACAAAATGTATGAAGTATATATAAGGAGATGTGTTAGATTAACCTAAGAAGTTCGTTGGATCGGCACAATAGTAAGTAACTTGCCCACCTTTGATGGTCTAAATCACTTAGAAGCATTCTTGTTGTACTTTGAATAAATTGTACCAACACAATAAATATTGTTGGCAATGGATGAGGCCTTGAAATCAACCCCAGAAATATGGTGGGGGACACACAAAAAAACATTACAGACTAGGTACAATGTCTCACTTTGATGATAGCACGGTTTTCAAAGCAAGTAGAAGGTTGTGAAATTAGGTACATAGGTCGAAGCTATCTGAAGGACCGTGTGAAAAGTTTGGAGGAAGCCTGGAACAACATTCCTCAAGAGCAATGGGTGCACAAATTCATCAACACAATGGACACACCCCCTATCAACTGGTATCTTCAAGTAGAACTGTGCCTCATCACTGCAGATTGGGAAGGTATGACCCAGAACTTTGTAACAACATTTTTGTTTGAAAGCCAATATCCCACAATGGATCAAGCGTTACAGATTGTAAGACATAAAGTATTTCAGGAGGCACCTATCCTCCCTTTGGAACAAGAAGAGGACGAATGGACTGTGCCTCTCCAGAAACTGCAAGGTTGTTACAATATCAATATTGACGAAGACGATGACCCTAGGAAGGTGAACATCACTTAAACAAAAGGAAAAAGGGACATAGAAGGACCAGGAATTGAGCAACCTTTCATTGGACAACCAATTAAAATAAAAAAAAGTCAATATTGGAACAGAGCAAACACCAAATATTGCAAATGTTGGAGGTTATTGGGATGTTACCACTATTGACAAGATCACAGAGTTACTGCATGAATATCAGGACTTGTTTCCAACCAAGTTCACTGATATGAAGGGCAATAAAGAGCCCATGGGAGAGATGAGGATACCTTTGAAACAAGATGCAAGGCTAGTTAAACAGAGACCCTACAGATTGAACCCTAAATATAAGGAGAAAGTGAATATTGAACTCAACAGAATGTTGGAGGTAGGAATCATAGAACATGTTGAAGAGTCGGAATGGACTAGCCCTATGGTGGTGCAAGATAAAAAGACCAGAGAGATTAGGATCTATGTAGATCTCAGGAAGATGAATGATGCATGTTTGCATGACCCATTCCCTACACCATTTACTGACGAAGTGTTATATAATGTAGGAGGACAGGAGGTATATTCTTTTACAGATGGATTTTCAGGATACCATCAGATCTGGATTGCCAAGGAATATCGCCATAAGACTGTTGGATTACTGAGAGGGGGTTGAATCAGTAATAGTGTAATTATAATCCTTTTTCTTCAAATGTTATATCAATGTAGAATTATTATCCAATAATGAGTAGTAAGAAATAAACAATCACACACATACACAGTACACCAATGTTTTACGTGGAAACCCAAATTGGGAGAAAACCACGAAATGTTTTTTCTTATATGTCTTGAAGAATTATATTCATTGGAAGCACCAACTTCCTTTGTTTTCCAGCTGCAATTGGAAGGAGGCTCCAACCCCCTAGTTTCTCAGGCTACAACCTGAGGGAAGCTCCAACTCCCCAATTCTCTGGCTGCAACCAAAAGGAGGCTACAACCCCCTATGTTCTCTGGCTACAACCACCTGTCCTTGCCCCGTCTTGCCACCCTGAAGTAGAAGTAGAATGATAGAACCACTATCACACTATCACTGTGAGATATATTGTTGTAAACCTGTACCAATAAATTTGAACCATGCATCAACAATGCATCAACCATGCATCAACCTATACCTCAACTTGTAATCAAGATGTACCATAAAAAAGTGCATCAACCATGCACCAAACTATACCAAATAACCTGTAATCAACCTGTACCATATACAAGTGCATCCAACCATGTACCAATCATGTGTCAACTACTCATCAATATGTACCAACATCATTAACTATACACCTCATGTATGTGCCAACTCATCAACTACTTGTCTCAACCATGTGTTCAACATGTACCTCAACCAAAATCCCTTATCAATTTCATCACCCAAATATGATTTGTAGATATATAATATACCTGGTGTATATGATCACATTCCTTCAAACCTTCATTAACGTTAACAACAAGAGACTATCATTTTCATCAAACTTTTCTTTAGTCTCACATGCCTAGTTTTGGATTAGTCAAAAACCCTAACTTGAAGTAATCATAGCTTTGAACCTATGATGTATATAGATATAAAACTGATACACAATTTTCTTCAGTTTGTTTTATGCAATTCCTCCAGGTTTCACTACTTGGAACCTCTCAGAAAAGGAGTTATAGAAAAAATGACATACCTTGTTGAATTCTGGATTATTCTAGAGAGTGACCTTGTAGAGAATGCCCCGCACGAAATATTCATTGAATTGATCTAAAACTGTTAAAAATAATACTATAGACTGTACCCTAACCAAAACATTTGGTATCACTAAATTTGGATCTTTTATGAATAAGTTATAACGTTTTTACCCAAAACACTTGTTTTTGACTAGTTTCAGGACTAGCCACAAACCCTATTTTCCACGAAGTGTAACTCACAAAATACAACGACCCACAAGCTGAATTTTTTACCACAGATAATTGGGTATGTTTTATCAATGGCATAGAAATTTCACGGTCTGAATCATTATAGAAAAAATTTATAGCGAAAATGGTGAGATGACCTGTAAATAGCATACCTTAGAAAGCACCATCAAAAGAATTTATCCTTCCTTGCATTTCGGCCTTCTTTTCTTCACCTTCCCTCAGAAATTTAGCTTAGATATACTTGGTTACCTCAGACACCTATATGTATTCAATATTCTCAAGTGTAATTAAAATGAGAGAGCCTTGCCTCTTATTTATACTCTCCAAGTAGCTTCCTCAAAAACATCTTCTAGGTCACTTGGCCCACTTTCCTTATTTTAGGGTTAACCCACTTCTAATTTATCCATTAGATTTATTATTGAAATAATTTATTTTTTATTCACTTTGAATTATGATACACTCATCACTTCAATTTATTATTTACCTTTTAAAATCTCTTAAACCACTTTGACTACTTTGACCTTTTGGGGCTTCTAGATGACATATGAGGGTCCTCCAACTTCGTAAGGCCGTAACTCTAAAACCGTGAGGATTTATGTGACATTCCACATACCACCATAAACGGAATGACATGTACTATCCATCTAGAATAGTATTACCTTCAAATATAGAAAAAACCATACTGTTATCCATCAAACAAACTTGGGTCCATTACCCAAACCTAGGTTCTCCAACTTCACATGGTCATAATTTTCTAACCATGAGGAGTTATGTGAAGTTATACATACCACCGAAATGGCATGACTAGCACTATCTCATTATTCCATAATTAAGCATGGGTTCTCTTACTCCGCAAAGCGTCTTCCCATGAGGGCTTTCACCATAAGGGGACCACTTTGGAGTTCATCCATATTTACTTCTTATCAACCATGAAAAAACAATAATGAGTCATATTTACATCAAACAATATTGGTTCCATTACCCAAACCTTTGTGCTACGGGGATTTCTTCAAGGGTTGACATCAATGACAACCAACCTTAATCAACAATCTCCCCCTTTGGCATTGATGGAAACACTTTGATGTAATATTGAAATCATATCACTCATGCTCCCCCTGGAACCATGTCTCTATCCTCTCCATCTGATAAATCTGACTTTGTCCTCTGCATCTGATAAATATTCTCCCCCTGGAACCATGCCTATGTCGTCTGCATCTGATAAATCTCTCCCCCTTTGTCATCAATGGAAAAGGTATCTTTCCATCTAGGGTTTCTCCCCCTGACTGAACTGTCCTCTTATGGTGCTTCCTCATGTACATCTAAGACATATAAGATAAGCATTCAAAAATCATTCAAAAAGAATTCATTTTGGAGTAGAAATAACTCCAAGTCTTTGGCGAAGATATTCAAAGGCTTCCCATGGAAGTGGTTTTGTAAAGATGTCTTCCACTTGTTATTTTGTTCCCACATACTCAACTCTGATGTTCTTTTCTGCAACTTGTTCCCGTAGAAAGTGATACTTGATTGGAATGTGCTTCATCTTGGAGTGCATCATCAGGTTTTTTGAGATACTGATGCCACTTGTATTATCACAATATATTGGAATGGGCTCATCATACTCAACCTGTATATCTGTCAAAGTTTGTTTCATCCAAAGAACCTGTGTAAAACATGCTACCGCTACAATATACTCTGCCTCGGTTGTAGATAGAGATACTGATGATTGTATCTTTCTTAGCCATGATACCAAACACTCACCTAAGTAGAACATTGCTCCACTGGTGCTTTGTTGGTCATCAATACAACCTGCCCAATCTGCATCTGTGTAGGCAATAAGTGATAGATATTTTCCTTTTGGATACCATAAGCCAAACTCTTTTGTTCCTTTGAGATATATGAAGATCCTCTTTACTGCTAATACATGTGATTCCTTTGGTGCTGCTTGAAATCGTGCCAACTGTCCAACTTCCTGCATTACATCTGGTTTGGATGTTGTCACATATAGTAGGTTTTCAATCATTCACCTATATTTCCTCTGATCTGTAGACTTTGAATCATCATCTTTTCTCAACTTACAACTGGTTTGTATGGGAGTGATAACTGGTTTGCAATCTTCCATTTCAAACCTCTTTAGAATTTCTCTAATATACTTGGTTTGAGAAATAAAAATTTCTTGGTTTCTTTGATGTATTTGAAGTCCTAGAAAGAAGGATAGTTCTCGAAGTAACGACATTTCAAATTCATTCTGCATGTCTTTTTCAAATTTCTAGCTTAACCTATCATCATCACTACAAAAAATAATATCAACATAAACTTCAATTAATAAAATATTACCTTAACTTACCTTGATGTAGAGGTTGTTGTCTACACTTCCTTTTATGAACCCTGCCTGCTGCAGATACTTATCCAGTCTGGAGTACCATGCTCTAGGAGCATGTTTTAGATCATACAAGGCCTTCTTTAATTTACACACATAGTCTGTGTTCTCTGACAACTGAAATCCTTCTGGTTGTTCAATGTATACTTCTTCTTCAAGTTCCCCATTCAGAAAAGCTGATTTTACATCCATCTAATATACTTTAACATTTTTGGAGCATGCATAAGCTAAAAGCAAACGGATTGCTTCCATTCTGGCAACTGGGGAAAATGTCTCTTCAAAGTCGATTCCTTCAATCTGTGCATATCCTTTACATACCAATCTAGCTTTGTTCCTTGTAACCTCTCCATCTTCATTCAATTTATTCCTAAAAACCCATTTTGTGCCAATCACATTCTTAATATTTGGTCCTGGAACCAATTCCCAAGTGTCATTTTTCTCTATTTGATCCAATTCTTCATTCATGGCCTTATTCCAAAATTCATCCTTACTTGCTTCTTCAAAACAGTTTGGTTCAATTGTAGATAAGAGTGCTATGCATGTTTGTTCTAGTGAACATATTTTTCTTCTAGTCTCAAATCCTGCATCTTTGTTTCCAATAATCTGATCTTAAGGATGATTCTTTTGTACTTGTTTTCTAGGTGTCTTTGGAGATACTTGTTGAACCTGCTCTTCTTCTTCTGTCGGATTCTCTTCATCTTCATATTCCTCTTCTACTTCTTTTTCATCTTCTTCTTCAAAAAGTCGTTCCATTGATTTGTTTTCTTCTTCCTTTGATTCTAGTCTGCCCATTTCATCAATTGTTATGTTGATGCTTTCCACAACTTTCTTTAATCTTAGATTGTAACACTTATACTTGAGTAACCAACAAGTATTCCTTTGTCCACACGAGAGTCAAACTTTCCCATTCTACCATCTTCTCTTTTGATGTAGCATTTGCTTCCAAAAACTCTGAAGTGCTTCACATTTGATGGTCTTCCTTTCCATAGCTCGTAGGGAGTTTTGTTAGTGTTGTTTCTGAGCATTACTATGTTTTTAATGTGAATTGTTGTATGCACTGCCTGTGTCCAAAAAATATCTGTCGACTTTGAATCCATTATCATTATTCGAGCCATTTCTTGTACTTACCTGTTCTTTCTTTCAACAACTCCATTATGTTGAGGTGTCCTAACGACAGAGAATTGCCTTTTTATTCCACGATTGCTGCAGTAGTCCATAAATTCCTTTGAGGTGAATTATCCTCCATTATCCAATCTTAAGCATTTTATTCTTGAATCCATCTCATTTTCAACCATTTCCTTATAGATCTTGAAGTTTTCAAAAGCTTCTGACTTGTTCTTGAGAAAGAAAACTACAGTGATTCTTGTATAATCATCAACTAATAACATAAAGTATCTCTCACCTTTTAAGCCTTTTGTTGTAGTTGGTACAACTAGATCAGTATGCATAATTTCCAGTGGTTTTGTTGTTGAATATTCCTTTGATTTGAACCTGGTCTTTGTTTGCTTTCCTTGTTGGAAATGTTTGCATAAAGTGTTGGTTGGTTTCGTGATCTGGGGCATTTCTCTGACTGTTTTTATTTTGTTGACTTTGACAAAGTTATCAAAATGCATGTGACCCATTCTTTTGTGCCATAGCCAACTTTCATCTTCCTTTCCTAGACAACACTTTTCATTTCCAATTTTGCTTAACACATATATGTTGCTTGAAGTTCTTGCAGCTGTAGCGACCAATTTCCCTG